>JARBWK010000001.1:61632189-61694763 GCA_030556195.1 Anolis apletophallus | reverse complement strand
GAAATGGACATGGTCCTGCAACCTCGCTCTTGCCCTCGGGATGCCGGCAGACAGCAACAACAAGGCGGGCAGAGGTTCCCAGTGTCCCTAGCTGGCCCAGCCTCACCACCGCCCCCTCCTCCCTCTCTTTCTCTCTCTCCCTCCCCCCCCCCCCCAGGGCCGTAGCCAGGATTTTGATTCGTGGGGGCTGGAGTTTGGTTGGGGAGGGGGCTGGCTGACTGGGTGGAAGAGGGTCTACCTAGCAAAACCATTTCTATTGTTATCCCAATAACCTCATGAATGTGGGATATAATGAGCATGGTGATCAGATCGTGATATGAATAAACATAACAGTTTAAATAATGTACCAGTAAGGCCTTCTCGTGGACCACCCTGAGAATTGGGGGGGGGCTGAAGCCCCCTTAGCCCCCCCCTGGCTACATGCCTGCCCCCCCTTCTCTCTGTCCCCAGCCCATCCGACCAAACGCCTCCGAGCGGACAACACGGGTTCCAAGCCACCCCCGCGCGCCTCTCTCCCACACCGTCGTCGCAGCCACGCTCTTGAACCGCCACGGCTCAATGCCACGGAATCACTGGAGGAGTTGTATAGTTCTGCAAGGTCTTCTTCAGCCCTCTCTGCCGAAGAGCGCTGGCGACTCAGCCCAGGGTTCCCCAGCCAGCCTTAAGCCGCGGGGGGCCAAGTGAGGTCAAAATGCCTGGACTGTAACGGCGTGGACGGGCCCCGGGACCCTCGCTGCGGCGGGGAAGGAAGAGGGCACCTCCTTCGGAAGAGCTCCCCTTCCTCCTCCGCCGCCACCCCCTTGGCCTTCCTTCCAAGAGGAGCAGAGCAAGGGCGGCCCAAGCCCGGCTGGGGAAGGGAAAAAGGCGGGAGGACACGGGCAGAGAACCACTTTGGGATCACGCAAGAGTTGTCATTGCGTGAGGCACCCGCACCCTTCGGCGGAGAAGGCTGAAGAAGACCTTGCCAAACTGCAACTGACGTGATTCTCGAGCATCAAGCGGTACCAAACGGCGTTAATTCCACGGAGTAGACGCGGCCCGTGGGCGGCCAGGCAACGGGTATCCTGAGTCCGACGGCGCGCCCTTTTTTTTTCTTCTCGTCCTCAAAAGCAAGCCTTGCAAATGCCCCGAAGGCGCGGCTCAGCCCAGAAGCAAGCAAGCAAGCAAGCGCCTCGCCCTAGACCCACTGCCCCCCGCCGCGCCCCATCTATTTCCCATGATCCAGGCGAGACCCACCGGCTCGGGCGAGCAGCAACCCCAGCAGCAAAGGCAGACCCATCGCGGAGGGGCGCGGAGAGCGAGTCCCGTCTCTCTCTCTCTGTGTGTGTGTCTCTCTCTCCTCTCGGGGCAGGCGGAGCGCGTGCCTCACATGCTGGTCGAGTTGCGCGAGGAGCCCTCCAGCCCGAGCGCCTCTTCCTCCCTGGGCGCGAGACCTGGCAGGTGCGCGCCCGCTCGCTCGCTCGCTCGCGGAGGGGCGGGTCCGGGCCGCGCGAGGCAAAGAGGGAATGAGGGGGCGGAGCCATGGCCTTGCCTGTCAATGGGAGGCAAAGGGGTGTGGTGAAGGGGACCGGCCACGGAGGGTTTCTCTTGAGCTCCTCCACCGTGCTCCTTTGGAAACTGGGAGGGAGCTGCCTCCGCGTCAGGTCCTTTCATGGGACCCACAGCAAAGCCCGCGCCCTCGAGGCTTCCACCCGCACGCGCGCTCCTGGGACAAAGGAAGGCAAGGTTGACCCCTGCCCTGCCTCAAGGCGATGGGACCCAGAGAGCTGTCGTTTCACAGGGTCTTTAGTCTCGGTCAAGAAGAGTGAGCAACTACAGCTCCCGGGATTGTATAGTATTGAGCAGGCATGGGCAAACTTGCGCCCTCCAGGTGTTTTGGACTCCAACTCCCACCATTCCTAACAGCCTCAGGCAGGCATGTAGCCAGGGGGGGGGGTAAGGGTTCATAGGAAGGTGGGCAGGAAGGTGGGCAGGACTGAAAATGAAGTGATCTGAGTCAGGCTCTGCCCCCCCCCCCCCGAAATTCTCAGGATGGTCCGCGAAAAGGCCTTACTGGTACATTATTTAAACCAGTGTTTCCCAACCTTTTTTGAGCCGCGGCACACTTTTAACATTAAAAAATCCGGGGGCACACCACCAACCAAAATGACACAAAATGACACTCGAACACAGTAAAGAACGGCTTGGGGTTGGTGGACTGCTGGGAGCAGCTGCTGGGAGTGCCGAAGCAGGGGAGAGGGCGGAGCCAGGCTGCGCAAGCCCGCCCCTACCCCCCCAGCTTCACCTCTCCCAGCAGCTGCTCCAGCCTTCAGGGGCAGTGCCAAGCCAGCGGTGCCAGAGCCAGCACAATCGCACTGTCCCCTCAAGGCTGGAGCAGCTGCTGGGAGTCTGCCAGGAGGGAGCATGGGGTATTGAGATAACGATACAAAGGTTTGCTAGGGTAGACCCATGCCCCGCCCCTCCCCCAGCTTCAGTTCTCCTACAGAGGAGGAGCATGAGCGGTGGATGGGCTTCAGTGGCGGGGCTCCTCCTCCACGCAGCTTCAGCGAGCGAGGCGCGAGTCATGGTGGGAGTCATGGCGGATTGGAGGCTGGCTGGGGAACGGCCGAAGGAGGCGGTGCCCCGGTCCCTTCGTCTTTTTCTTCACCACTGCCTGGCCCTTCCTCCTCCCCCCAGCAGCAGGAGTTCGGCAGGAGGGGGGAGGAAGGGGGGCAGAGAGCTTTTCTCACGGCACAGCAGGAGGTCCGTCACGGCACACTAGTGTGCCACGGCACACTGGTTGAGAAAGACTGATTTAAACTGTTATCTGCATTTAAATCATGATCTGATCACCATGCTCATTATATCCCATATTAATGGGGTTATTGGGATAACAATACAAAAGGTTTGCTAGGGTAGACCCTCTTCCACCCAGTCTCAGCCCCCCAAACCAAACTCAGCCCCCCGGAATCAAAATCCTGGCTACAGCCCTGGCCTCAGGCCCCTTCCTTTTCGCTTAAGCCAGTGTTTTTCAACCTTTTTTGAGCCGCGGCACGCTTTTTACATTTACAAAATCCTGGGGCCCACCACCAACCAAAATGACACAAAATGACACTCTAACACAGTAATACATATAATTAATATGTTTTTTAATGTATTTATACACTCAGTGTGAAACCTGGACCTGTTTCGATGAACACAACATAGATATCCTGGCAGGAATGGCAGAAAGACACAAACTTCCCACAAAGAACTCCCACAACCAAGAGAAAATACTATAATAAGAGTTTGGTGGGCATTGACCTTGAGTTTTGGAGTTGTAGTTCACCTATATCCAGAGAGCACTGTGGACTCAAACAATGTTGGATCAGGACCAAACTTGGCATGAATACTCAATATGCCCAAATGTGAACACAGATGGAGTTTGGGGAAAATAGACCTTGACATTTGGGAGTTACAGTTTCTGGGATTTATAGATAACACACAATCAAAGAGCACCCTGAACTCCTGCAACAATGGAATTGAACCAAACTTGGCATATTGAACTCTCATTACCAACAGAAAGTACTGAAAGGGTTTGCTTGGGAATTGACCTTGAGTTTGGAAGTTGTAGTTCACCTACACCCAGAAAGCACTGTGGACTCAAACAATGTTATGTTATGTTGTTTGTTTTCTATCCAGAATCACAATGTTGGAAGGAGCCTCACCACTTTAAGGTCCCTAAAACAGGGATGGGAAAATTTCGGCCCTTTGGGTGCTTTGGACTTCAACTCCCACCATTCCTAACAGCCTCAGGCCCTTTCCTGCTTAGGTGCTGAGGGCAAAAAAGGAAAAAGGGCCTGAGGCTGCTAGAAATGGTAGGAGTTGGAGTCCAAAACACCTGGAAGGTCCAAGTTTGCCCATGCCAGCTGACAGAGACCTCTTCCTCCCCCTTCCCCTTTGCACTCTTTTTTCCCCCTCCTGCCGCTTTTTCTTCTACACTGCCGCTTCTGCCGCCATTGTGATCCGAGGGGGCAGCGTGAGCGTGTTCAGGAGGGGAGGGGGGAGGGAGGAAGACGTGACCTGTGCAGGCGCTACTGCGCAGACTCACCCCAGAGCAAAGTGAGCAGAGCGAGACTGGGAAGAAGGGAGCCCAAGTGGAGAAGAAAAAGTGTTCGGCAGGAGGGGGAAGAAAGGGTATTGGAGGTTCCAATTTCCCATGACACACCTGATGATCGCTCACGGCACACTGGTTGGGAAACACTGGCTTAAGCACCTGAGAAGGAAAAGGAAGATGCCTGAGGCCGTTAGGAATGGTGGGAGTTGGAGTCCAAAACACCCAGAGGGCCCAAGTTGGCCCATGCCTAGTATTGAGCCATGGCAGTTTAAGATGGTCAAACTGCATTCATTCTATAGTGGGGAATTTATTTATTTATCGTGTCAGGAGCGGACCAAACAGTTGTACTGCATTAAACACAAACAAACAAACAAAACACAAAGTTTGCAGACTTGGTATTCTATTAAATGTCCTTTGACCAGTAGCTGGCCACTTGGAGTGCCTCTGTTGTTGCCATATGAAGGTTCTTCATTGTGCACGTAGCAGGGCTCAGGTTGCATTGCAGTAGGTAGTCTGTGGTTTGCTCTTCTCCACACTTGCATGTCGTGGATTCCACCTTGTAGCCCCATTTCTTAAGGCTGGCTCTGCATCCCGTGCTACCTGGGTCAGACCACACCTGGAATCACACTGTGTCCAATTCTGGGCACCATAATTAAAGGGAGATGTTGACAAGCTGAAATGTGCCCAGAGGAGGGCGACTAAAATGATCAAGGATCTGGAGTGGCTTGAAGAGCTGGGCATGATTATCCTACAGGAGAGAAGGCTGAGAGGAGACATGATGAGGGCCATGTATAAATATGTGAGGGGAAGTCACAGGAAGGAGGGAGCAAGCTTGTTTTCTGCTGCCCTGGAGACTATGCCCCAGATTGTCCTGGAGGCTCCTTCTTTGGAGGCTTTTAAACACAGGCTGGGTGACCATCTGTCATGGAGTGCTCTGAATGTGATTTTCCTGCTTCTTGGCAGGGGTTGGGCTGGATGACCCACGAGGTCCCTTCCAACTCTATAATTCAATGACTCTCTAGCAGGGGTGGTCTAAGATAATTTTAAATGGTAGGCGAACATTATTTTGGTGCCCCCCCCCAAAAAAACATTATTTTGCCCTCCCCCATGTAAAACAAATATACAATTATAATATCACAATACCATTAGTAGTATTATATTGTATCAATGTATATACAATATATTATACCATACTCATACTATATTATATCATAATTATACTACATTACAATATAATTATATTATAATATATTGACATTATAATATAATGTAACATTCTATTATATTATTATTATAAAATAATAAAATTATTTATTTAAATAAAATTATCCTCTACTAAATATTTTCATTACTCCTATAAAACTCAAATAACCCAAAATAAAGTAAAATAAAATATTATATATTACTATTTTGTATAATACCACTATACTGCAATATTGTTTGTAATATTACATGTAATATAAAATATATCATTATTCTATTGTTATATTGTATTTGTATTATATTGTATGACAATATTAAGCAGAACTGTATAATAATCAACAAGAAATGCAATGTAAATGCATCAAAATCAGAATATATTACCTATCACCCGACTCATAATTCATAGGAGTCTCCCATAAGTCCAAAATTAGGATCCCAATGTAAATGTAAATAGAAAAACAGCCAAAATATTCAAATGAGGTTGAATACAGGCAGCGCGGCCTGGGCAAACTTGGGCCCTCCTCCCCTCTAGGTGTTTTGGACTCCAACTCCCACAACTCCTCATAGCCTCAGGCCCCTCAGGTCTAGACAGAAATAGAGCCGAAGAAAGGAAGGAGGGAGAGAAGAGGTCACAGAGGAGGAGGAGGAAAGCCCTTAATTCATTCCTTCACTTACACTTCCTTCACTGATTCTTTTCTCCTTCCCCGCAAACGTGCACGCGTGGCGGAGACAAAGGGAGAGGGGAAGCACTCCCTGCCTGCCCGATAGGGAATGCTTTGCTTACAGGCTTCTGCGCAAGGGAGCTACTGGGCATGCACGGAGGTTTCCGCGCATGTGCAGTTGCTCCTGCGCTCAGGGGGCCATTCTCTCCCCACTGTTATTTAACATCTACATGCGACCACTCGCCCAATTGGTACGGAGTTTTGGGCTGGAATGTCACCAGTACGCTGATGACACCCAGCTCATTCTGAGGATGGACCCTGGTGGGAATCTGTACCGATAATTTTCATCTCTGCCTAGAAGCCGTAACTGGATGGCTGCGAGCCAGTAAGTTGAAGGTGAACCCGACGAAGACGGAGATCTTGTGGCTGGGCCGCCCGCAGGGGGTAGAGACCCAGTTGCCGACGTTTGATGGTGTGGCACTTCGCCCACAGCCCCTAGTTAAGAGCCTTGGGGTCCAGCTAGACACCCAACTGTCGATGGAAGCGCAGATTGCCTGCGCGCCAGCAAGACAGCGTTCTACCATCTGCGGCAGGCGAAACGCCTGGCTCCTTACCTCTCCCGCTGCGACCTGGCCACGGTGATCCAAGCCACGGTCATCTCGAGGCTTGATTACTGTAATGCGCTGTACATTGGCCTACCCTTGTCGGCGATCCGAAACTTGCTGGTGCAGAACGCAGCAGCGCCTGCTGTCGGGAGCCCCAAGATCTGCGCATGTGACCCCACTCCTGCGTGCACTGCACTGGCTTCCCATCGAATTCGGGTCTCCTTCAAGGTGTTAGTTCTAACTTTCAAGGCCTTATATGGTTTGGGGCCAGTGTATTTGAGGGAGCGTCTTACCCCATACAAACCCAGAAGATCACTGCGCTCAGAGGGGCTTAATCTACTAGAGGTCCCTAGTATTAAGATCTGTAGGCTGTCGAGCACCCGGCAGAGAGCATTTACAGTGGCCGCTCCGACCCTCTGGAATTCTCTGCCGGAGGAGATACGAGCACTACGGGGTTTGTTGGCCTTCCGCAAGTCTGTGAAGACTTGGCTATATAGGCAGGCATTTGGTCCCAACTGATGCCTCCTTAGTTGCCAGCTGCCAACATACCGTCCTGCCATGTATTGCCTCTGCGTATATTGCTTGCCGATCATTTGTGGGGAGGGGGGCTTTTGGGTATACGTCTTTTATCTGTTTATTGATGTTTTATTGATTTTATGCTGTGAACCGCTCTGGGCTCCAGAGAGAGCAGTCTACCAAATTGAATTTATAAATAAATAAATAAATAAACTTCAGCTCCGGAGCAACTGTGCCTGCGTGAAAACCTCAGCGCGTGCCCAGAAGGCGCCGGAGTGCACAAGGCCGGGGTCAAAAAGCAGGCAGCTGCAGCACTGTCTGAGGAGCATCGGCAGGGCCAGGATGGCGCCCCATGCGGCCAGGATGGCGCCCCCTTCCCAGATGGCGCCCTAGGCGGCCGCCTACTTGGTCTATCTTGTAGGACCGCCCCTGCTCTCTAGACCAGGGGTGCTCACACTTTTTCAGCATGCGAGCTACTCTTAAAGCAACCAAATCCAAAAGATCTACTTGCCCCTGCCGCTGCGCGCTCCTGCGCACTCCTGCCGCTGTGCGCTCCTGCGCACTCCCGCCACCACGTGCTCTTGCCACCGCACGTGCTCCTGCTCCTCCCTCCAGAGGTTCCACCTCGTGCTTCCTTCTTCCTGCAATGCCCCGCACGCGAAAGAAGCCCCACAAGAGCGGAAGCCAGCAGCACAAGCGCACGTCCACGCAGGGTGTGCGCGCGCATGGCAGGAGCGCCCCATTCAGCTGGTGAGGCCCGAAGATCACCTGGAAGAGGGTCGAAGATCTACTAGTAGCTCCCGAGCTACCTAATGAGCACCCCTGCTATAGACCGTCCTATCTTCCCAGAGAGACTCAGGATGGTTTCCAAAACATATGGCAAACATTTGGTGCCAACAAAGAGACATATAACAGATTACATCAAAACATGACATAATTCAAAGCCAACCTCATAGCAGTAAACAACTACAACCAAATAACTAAAATGATTAATATTGCTAAAATGATTAATATGATGGTTTGTTTGATTAATATCCATTATTTTAACTGTATTTTTTCTAGCTCGTATTATGAGCCATTTTGTGTCCCTTGTTGGAAGAAAGTTGAGCTATACATGGAATAACTCTAAATGAATAAGCAAAAAAGTAAGTAAGTAAATAAATAAATAACTGTGATATTTACAAATTTTTCCGTATGATCAATTGCTGGTCTTCAATTGCAGTTTCTTTCTCTCAGAGCTCATGCATTTGGAGATACTATTGTGCCAATGTTTATATGCAAAGTACAGTACAATTATCTGGGGGTCGGTGACATAAATGAACCTAGTAAAGGTTTCCCTTGGCATTAAGTCTAGCCGTGTCCGACTCTGGGCGGTGGTGCTCATCTCCATTTCTAAGCCAAAGAGCTGGAGCTCTGTTACCTTTCCGCCGGAGCGGAACCTATTGATCTATTCACATTTGCATGTTTTCGAACTGCTAGATTGGCAGAAGCTGGGGCTAACAGCAGGAGCTCACCATATTTGAACTGCTGACCTGCTGACCTTTTGGTCAGCAAGTTCAGCAGCTCAGCGGTTTAACCCACTGCGCCACCGGGGACTATAAAAATCACCTATAATCTTTTTTAAAAATGAATCAGTAAATGGTACCAGTTTAAACACCCACTTTCTGCTTATTTTAAGTAGTGGGGGTCCCAAATAGCTGTGATAGATAGTCAGAATGAAGGAGTCATTGACAAAAGTCAGGCTTCCATTTGTATGGCATCTTCAGTGGTGCTCTCAGTTGCTCTAAGAAAGAAGGGCCTGGCCTGATGGATGAATCAGTTACCTCGGCAAGGTTGAGTAATTGAGGTGTAACTCAGTGTTTTGCTTGACATGTGGATTTTAGATAACATACAGTTTATGAATCTTCTTCAAAAGCCCTGCCTCTTTCAACAAATCTTCAATTTATATGAATTTGGCTTAATCAAAAATCAAGTTTGAGTTTTTCCAGTCTCTAGGAGACTTTGCCTCTCATTTGACACAGTGGAGCTGAATTTATAGATTTACTGTGTTCACATATCAATAATTTCTTTTCAATACATTGAAAACAGTTTTGTTTCCCCTCTGTGAAAAAAAGAATTTCTAAAATGTGCTTCTACTGCACAACTCCTGTAACTGAGCCTTTCCTGACAGCTGACCTGTCATTCTAAAAATCACAATGTACAAATTAAAGTAACTATCTCCAGTGTAGGGAAAACAACATATGGTAGGTATCTAGTGGCGCTTGACTAAGAATGTATAGAACACAGGGTGACTTTTTTTTTCTTTGGGTTTTCTATCTTCTCTTTACACAAAACTCAATCATCCCATTTATCCTTTATCAGATTCAACATTCACAGATGAGGTAAATATGATAATCTCTTTCTGTATATTGTTGTTCCTGCAAAGTTCTAGCAAGGCATTCTTCATAATAGAACAATTTGTGCTTGTCAGATTTCATGCAACTAAAATCAAGATACAAAACAAGTATTTGAACACACCACTGTCTGTGGTAAGTTGTGAATGAAACTGCCGTTTCACGCCAAAACATCCCACTGTTGTTGCTATGGGCCTTTAAATCAATTCCAACTTATGGCAACCCTATCATTGGGCACAAATCTGAGTAAGGATTTGAATTCTGGTGGCCCAGAGTAATTGGGTGCTTCTACACTGTAGAATTAATGCTGCTTGACACGAATACTATGGAATCATGGGAGTTGTAGTTTTACAAGATCTTTAGCTTTCTCTGGCAACAAGTAGTGATGTCTCATCCCAGAATTCCATATAATTGAGCCATAGCAGTTGAAGTAAGTCAAACTATATGATTACTACAGTGTTAGATACACCCCAAGACTAGGGAAGAAAGCGAACAGGAGGACTATCTTCCCCTCAGCACCAGTCCTGATAAAGAAAACGAAAGACCATGTTGAACAACAAGTCCCATGATTCCATGACATTGGGTCATAGCTTTTAAAATGGCAGCAAACTGCAATAATTCTACAGTGCACAAGATGCAACCCTAGTCCAACACCCAAACCACGAAACTATAATTGTTCTCTGTATTTTAAATGATTTTTAGAAATAAAATATAAAGAAATATATATGAAATATATTTTGAGCTTTTAATGTAAAACCTTATTTTGCCTATAAAAACCTTAAAATTGAATTTGCAAAATTATAATAATATCTTTATTTTTGTACCCCGCCTCCATCTACACAAAGGGACTTGGTGCAGCTTACATTTTGGCTATCTTTTTAATGTGGGGTACTAAAATTAATGTGCGGCCACTAGAGCCTAGATCAAGTTGGTTGCCCTAATAAGAGTAGAAGCATTGACTCATTTATTGAACAGTACATCAACACTTACATCAATCCAATAAATTCAACAAGTCCCTTCTAGATCTACAGGACTAAGCATGTAAGTTTATTGAACATTCAAAGAATAATGAGTTCAACATCAGATTCTCTAAGCACTGACATTTCAATTAATAAACACATCCACATGTGGAAATGATCACCTTACTTCCTCCACCCTCTCAAATAGTAACTTTCCTCTGCGGGTGCCTCTGGGGACGCGGCGTCCTACGCAAATGCGTAATTTGTGTACCGCTTGAGCCGTCCATGACTAGTCATGAATGCCAAAGTTCTTGAGTTTTCTATGCCAAAACACCACCTTATCTAAGAGACATCGGACTCTATTTCCTGCTATACAAAGGATTATACAACATTAATTTCCATAAAATGAATTCTGTTTGTTCCAACAGTATCTTCTTATACCCAAACTGCAAAGGGAAACCTTAACCCTTGTCCTTAAAACAGTGTTTCAAAAGATGCCATGACTGATGAGATTTTTATGCAATGATTTTCTATTGTTAGCTATTTTCTTGTCTGTTTTAGTTTCCCCGTAAGAAGAGATTTTTAAAGCTGTACTCCAATATCCCTTTTTCAAAAACCAACAAGAATAAACCCCATTGAATAGATTTGGAATCAGCATGTATTTCTGACATGTCTAGAATTTCAGTGTTCACCTTCTGTTTCTGATTATGTGTCACCATTCAGCCATGATTCCATGGTCAGGATCTTCTTACATCTAGCAACCAGCATAAACAAGGCCGTGCCTTGGTCTCATCTACACTGCCATAGAATGCAGTTTGAAACTGCATTATATGGTCATTGGGGACATAGATAATGCAGCTTAGTGCAGTTAAACTGCATTATGTGAATGTTTCAAACTGTATTATATAGCAGTGTAGATGGGGCCAAGGCATGGCCTTGTTTATGCTGATTGCTAGACATAAGAAGTCCCTTATAAAACATCACTAATTTGAATGGGAAGTCCAATTTCTTATTTGCACTAGTGCACAGAGAGCTGACATGTTTCAGTTTAAAATGTGTCTTAAAAGTTCCTCTTCTGTATCATGTAATTGAATAAAACTTTTCTATTGCTCTAGTGCAAATGCTCACTAAAGTGCACTGCAATCATCTACATTTCTTTTCAAAAGTGAGCACCAAAAGTTTTCAAATTCATGACCTACTGCAAAGTAACTGCATAGAACAGCAGTCTTCAACCTGTTTGTTGCACTTGGATGGGTGCTCTATACCCCACTTATCTAGGATCAGATAAAAGTCTATCTTCATTGACCAGTTAAAGACCCCACCTTTTGTGGATCCACTGAACCACCACAAATAACAGGTTTTGAACTAAAATGACCACAATTTCGTTGGCACCACAGCTGTAGAGATTGGCATGGCATGAAACACAGATCCAAGATTGAACCTAAGTATCGAATAATCTGAATAACCTGAAGTGGGGACTCCTGACCCATAGCAGCCATCAGTCAAGGGAATGGCAACAGAGGGTGCCACTCGGGTGTACTGCCACTGTGTTGTTCCATTGCCACCGGGGGTGAGGTAGGTCATGTTCACCAGGGTGGATATTAGTTAGTATACCTCGCATTCAGTGTCCCCAGAGGGATTATCTTCATGAGGAATTATGGGTTTGAAGCCTGGTTTTTACCCCTAAGACGGATCTCATCATGACATACTGCACAAAACTGTAAGAATGGATGGCTTAGAAAAAACAAGCATGATGCCAAACAACCAGCAAGTGACAACATTAGGGTTCCCATATGTCCCTTATTCTAAGGGACGTCCCTTATTCTGGCCCTAAAATTTGTGTCCCTTATTTTCAGGCCCTGTCCCTTATTTTGACTAGCAGGACAGGACTGGGCAGGGTTGAGCAGAGGAAGGTGTGCGCTGTGGTTTCCACGGCAATGCCTGCCCGGGGATTCCAACTCGCAGGGCAGCCTGCGTCCCCGTTGGAAGGAAGAGGCGATACAGGACTTTTTCAAAGTACAGTAAATTAATTAACCATTACCCAAGGGGAATGTTGGATCATGTTGGATAAAGATAGTTTCTGGTTGCTTGAGAGTTACTCTTAAAATAGGCCTAGCTGTGCATCCCAATACTATACAATGCTGTGTATCCCATACTACACTATACCATTAACTATTGACATAATAATCATGAAGATGTACTGTCTTATAAAATTTATTTTGTTTTAATGTTTAGACAGTGCACTTTTAAAGTCAGCAAAGTCAAGTACTAAATACAGATGGAGAAAATTAGGTAGTTCTAATAATGTTTTTTCTGCATGACAAAGCCTGCAGAAACATACCATGTACTGTTAAGAGAGTGTAAGTCTGTTTCTTTTGTGACTTTCAATCATTATCTTATTCTGTTCATAAAACTATTTCTACCTAATGTTTGAGTTTCAAGTTTTTAATGAAGTGTCCCTTATTTTTGTGAAAAAATCCCGTAAATGTCCCTTATTTCTTATATCAAAAAATGGCAACCCTAGACAACATTAAGACTATAGGATGAGTGAATGGGAAGGCAGCCCAAGCTGGAATGCCTCACCAAATGGGATCACCCTGAATTTATACTTCATGGGTGGATCTGAATGAAGCTTTCAGCTCCACAGGTATAAAATACGCTGGCAAGTCACTTTATACCTGTGGAGCTGAAGGTTTTATTCAGGCGGAAATTGTTTTTAGTTGACCCATATGGCAGCCATAGGAAACTAAGTGCTTCCTAGTGATTAAGCAACTTCCAAGCTTAATGGAGTGACAGAACTGCTCCAGAAGTTGGAAACTTGGATCTCAGTTCAGCTATTCCTTCCCCCTGTTCATTCTGTACTTCATTATGAATGTTTTTGGATATGTATATTTTGGCAAAAAGAGCGGGAGAAGGCAACACATTGGGAGAGAAGAGAACTTCAAAAATGCAATTTACTAAACTGGTTTCACATGTTTTGTCTACAGGGCCTGTAAAAAGAAGAATATTCCCATCCTTTCTATCTGGCATTGGTCCCAAAGCTTGTGGAAAAGTTGATCCAGATTTTGGCACAAAGTCCAAAAATACAATTGAAGAAATTCCTGGAACTGGATCCGGGTAACTTCCCAGGGCTGTAAAATTTCACATTCCCTTTAATCACAACAGTTCATCCATTTGACAAAACATGTGTGAGGATTCACTTTGGGAAACTGAACTTTTCTAGATGCCAGATGTGCTACCAGAAATGTGGTTATTCATTTACAGTGTACTTAAATGAAGTGTAGTTGGGGGTGGGGGTGGGGGGTCAACATTTATGTGTACCTTGTTAATTTTATATTTTCCAGTATTAGGATACAAAGTGCTCATAGCATGAATAAAAAAACTTGGAAGAGTAGAAAGACAGCCATAGTAATTAGAATGAAATCATTAGGACAATATGGAATTCCTAGACCTTTCTGGCAGAGTGAATTATGTTTTATATGGATCATAGAAATCACAAGGTCATCCAGTCTAACCTCCTGCCATGCAGCAGGATAGAGTTTTTTTTTGCACTATAATAGTTTGCAAGGTGTGTGGTATTAACAGGGTTCCTGCAGGATCAAAGCAGAACTGAAAGAATGTGGTGTCAAACAGCTTTTTTTAAATCAGTGCAGACAAGACCTCAGTAAATGCCTGAAATGTGAAGCTTGGGACTGTTGTTGAAAACAAACGGACCCCCTCACCATGGGTCCTTCCACACAGCCATATAATCCAGAATATCAAGGCAGAAAATTCCACAATATCTGCTTTGAACTGGGTTATCTGAGTCCACACTGTCATATATTCCAGTTCAAAGCAGAAAATGTGGGCTTTTACTCAGCTGTGTGGAAGGGGCCCGAGTTACAAAATAGTGATTACATCTGGAGTTTAGAAATTTTACTTTTTAAATGACACTTACCCTAATTTCCTAGCCAACATAGCCCACCTGGGCATTGTTATTCAAAAATGCAACATTTCCATCTCTGATTACAATTCACGACACTTCGTTTTCTTAACTTTATGTGCTGCATTATAGAGGCATCCATAAACATCTACTCCATCTTGAATGAGAAGCTGATGCTTGGTTTGGGTGCCACATCATGAAATAGGCAATGGCTACTTTTCAGGGACGTGTGTCCAGAGGCTGGATCTGTTCATCAGGACAAGAACAGAGTCCTGGCTGCAGGAAGCTGTACAAACACCTCTCTACTCGGGTTAATATTTAGAAAAATGTGGTCCTCTTATTACAGAGACAGCGACAGACACACGCACAATAGAACCAAAGCATGTATTAGCAGCACCTGTGCCATGTGGAATTATTAGCTGCTAGCAAACAGCCCAGCGAAAGCAAATGTCAACATTTGAAGGACACAAACACAAGTGCTGTTGTTTCTTCACATCTGTTCCTTATGTATTTCATAAAGCACAGGTTCCAATTTAGCACAAGATGTTAAGGAGCATGTTTGCATATTCAGCTTGAAATGTCTTTCCTTTTGTCTTCAGGTGGAAAATGGAAATTATATTATTCCAGGATGTTTCAGTGTAAAGGTGGCGTATCTCTGAAACTAATTCACTGAACTATGTTATTTAAAGAGTACGTTGTTCCTTTCTTCTAAACATTTTTACATCTGTTACAGGGACTACGGTAACAGGACTTATTGAAAAACAGTTGTAGTAAGAATAAAAATATAACAGTTTTCACTATCAGGTGTTGTTAACTGCTGTCACATTGATTTTGACTTATTGTGACCCTATAAATGAGAGATTTTCAAGTCACCTTGTCACCAATAGCCCTGCTTATTTTTTGCAGACTCAGGGCTGTGGCTTCTTAGATGTAGGACCTCTTCATGTGGCCTACAGGGGCTGTGCCGTTGCATTAGCAGTTGCTGGTGAAAGGGATGGCATGTGGGGTACCTCGTGGTGCTCTACATGTCCTTCCTATTTCCTCATCATATGGTGGGGTTGGGACAGGGTGCTTTGGCACCTTGTACTCATCAGATGGGAGAAGGGGCAGCAACATGCATTGCCCTGTCACCCTTTCCCCCATCATATAAGGAAAAGGGGAAGAACGTGCGGGTAGCTATGTCGGAGCCATTAAAAAACACTTTCCTCCCCGTGGTGGAAAAGGAAGCGCCTTCTGACACTTCCCCTCCACTTAGGGAGGAATGTGAGTGGGATCTGCCGAGCCTCATCTGATGATGCTCGGCAGTAGCTGTCCATGTCCCAGCCAAAAGCAGCAAAACGGGGCTATTTAGCCGCATGTCAAGATGTCCCTAGTCTAAAATGCAGTCTTTCTCTTTTCCTTTTGCCTTATCTTATACACTAGGGTTTTTTTTCGAGTGAGTCAGGTCTTTTTTTGATGTGTCCACAGTATGACAGCCTCAGTCTAGTCAGCTTTACTTCTAGGGAGAATTCAGGATTGATTTGCTCATGGAGCTATTTATTTCTTTTTTATTATTTAGAACATTTGTACCCCATCCTATCGCAACCTCCAAGGAGGGACTCAGGATGGCTACCAACAGGCAACAATTTGATACCGCAACAATAAAACTGTTGTACCTCAGATCGCGGCTGCCCCCCCTAGATCACACACACCAGGCAGATGCAATAAATGTACTTTTATTTAGAATAAAGAATAGTCCAAAGGTATAGAGATGTAATGGCAATCAAAATAAATCCAAAGATAGTCCAAAGGGTTCACGAGCTGGCAAGCCGAACTGGCTTAAGTCCCATGGAAAAGCAAACGAGAGCAAACAAGACAAACCGCTCCGGTGGTCACAGGAACTTGGAATCTTGAGCAAGAAAACCTAAGCTGAACGTAGCTTCAGGTCTGACTAGAAAGGCTTGAACACAATCTAATAAAGGGAACTAACTCCTGGGTGCCCACCCCCTTCCTCCAAACTCTCTGGGAGGATCGAATTCCGGCTCATTAGCATCCCCAGATAATTCATTATCAACCTGGGAAACTTGGTCCTCCCTAACCTCGGAATGCTCGCCTGGCGAGGGAGTGTAAAAGTTCTCGTGAGACTTAAGGTCGCTGGGCCTCTCACTGTCGAATTCAGAACTAAATTCCATGGAGTCATCAATCTCCTCATCTGCAGTCACATACCCATGCAACCATCCATCATCCCAGGCTAAGTCTTCCTCTGCAGACCCGTATCCATCAGGCCACCCATCATCCCTGATCTGACCCTGATCAGCTGGGACCCCCGGTGCCTGCCTATGGCCACTAGGCTGGAACACCACACAAACCCATCATAAGAAACAATCAAATGCCTAAAAATAAATATCAGCATACATTAAAAGGATTCACCAGGTTAAAACGTCATCCGAATCCATCCAAATTGCAGTCCAGTAAAGTTTCATCATTGTCAGTAAAATCAATCTAACAATGCTTGCTCCCACAACCAGGATTTAAGTTTCTTCCTGAAGGTCAAGAGGGAGGGGGCAGATCTAACCTCCTGAGGGAGAGAGTTCCACAGCCGAGGGGCTACCAATTGCGATGGCGGTGGGACTAAGAGCAGGGCCTCCCCGGATGATCTTAAAGTCCTTGATGGTTAGTAGGAGACACATTTGTACAGGTAAACTGGGCTGAAACCATTTTTCAGCCGTCTAGGCATCCATAGAACTCTTCTACACTATATTTTGCTTGAGTTTATTTTATTCCTGTCTGCTTTCTTCACATTTCACAAAAGGTATCACCTTTGTTTCTATGAGGACATTCACTTTCCCTTGCCACCACGATTTCTTATTGGGCCAAATTCAGGAAAAGGTTAGGCAACAGAGCTGGCCCAACTGTTAGGCAGAGTGCAACCATGAGTTCAAACTGTAGATGTTGATTTGGCGTATGATTCACCCCAGGCTGTTTCTTTCTATGGAAAGCTGCCCTTGAGTGTGGCAGCAGAGAATGCCATCTTGGTGCCAGGACTGACTACATTGTTTCGGGGCTATAAATAAAATGGAGGAGCGAATCACATTTGCTTTTGTGGTGCTGTGATTTCAGCGATGAATAGGTTTTTAATTGGTTTAAAGGGGTTTAACTGTTTATTTTTAAATATTATTCATGTTTAATTCTATTTAAATATTTTCAGGTTTTAATTGTATTGTTTTGGTTTTATTGTGAGCTGCTTTGAGTCTCTTTTTTAGAGAGAAAAAGCGGGATACAAATAACAATAATAATGCTTTTTTCTGCAAAATACCTGAAAGTGATCCTGAGGGTAAGCACAGCTGGAAGGAAAATAACCCAGCTCCACCTCTGTAAACTCTCCCAGCTGGTACATAGGCTTAGGCAAGGGTCAACAAGTCCATCATCCTTGGATCAACAATAAACATTCATAATTGTTCAAACATTCTCTTTTACCCGAAGCAAAATGGCCATTGCCAATTGGGGTCAAAAGATGTTAGTACTGTAATTGACATCTAGATAATTTGAAGTTATCAAGAATATATATAGCTAGAACAAACAGGCAGGACAAACAATCTGTGCTAGAAAGGGACAGTGCTTGGCTTGACTCTGATCGCAAATGGTTCCCATCAGCGCCCAGGAAACATTTAAACAGATAGCAGCACAATTTCATAAATCTGTCAAAAGAAGATTAAATAAGAGTTGGGAATGTGTAGCCCTGTAGATGTTGTTTGATTGCAACTCCCATCAGTCATAGTTTGCATTTCCAATGGGGAGGGAGACTAGGAGTTGCAATTCTGAAGGCCCACATAATTCCTACCCCTCTTTACATTCACATCGTTCAAAACTGCACCCCATGTAATACAGACAATGGACTAAGGTGCAACAGATCTGGACCTTCCCCTGTTTAGCTAGCCTGAGCATGAATTGTAGGCACCCGAGGAAGACAGTATTAATGGAAAGATTAAATGGCAAATCAACCAATCAGTGGCTAATAAAACTCAGAGGTGCCATTAAGATAAAGTGAAAAGATAACCCTAAGAAGGGATGTTAGGAGCTTTGAAATTGTCCATCAGCAGCAGAGTGATCAGGCACAGAGATAACCCAAGCATCGTGTATCGCCACCCCCCTCCCCTCACTATGAGACCATGTACTGTATTTCTGTTTAAGTCAGGGACAGCCAACTGCGGAAGTGGTAGGACCATTTTTGCCCTCCCATTCTATGGTGGGCTGCAACATTGCGCCCAATGTGGCTGGAAGAGAAATCATATTACAGTAGTCTCACTTCTCCAACATAAACGGGCCCATAGAACATTAGATAAGTGAAAAGGTTGGATAATAAGGAGGGATTAAGGAAACGCCTATTAAACATCAAATTACGTTATGATTTTACAAATTAAGCACCAAAACATCATGTTTTACAACAAATAGACAGAAAAAGCAGTTTAGTACATGATAACGTTATGTAGTAATTATTGTATTTCCAAATTTAGCACCAAAAACATTGCAATGTATTGAAATAGCTGTGGATCCAGATGGGAGGCCAACTGCATTGGATAATACAGCGTGTTTTCTTTTCTTTACCCTGTGTAGAAGCCTTTCTATCTTCAGGACTTGTTTAAATGCTAGATGTCAAATTGATACTTTCTGCCTGTTTACATCATTAGTTTGGCAATACAGTCTGCACAATTTTAAACTGGTATTCAAGCCGGATATTTCCCATCTGCTTGGTTCATTAAAACAAAAATAAAAATTCGGCATTGAGTAATAAATGATAATTTTTCAGTAATTTAATGGGCTATTTAAAATGACAAGCACATGGTGTTTTACTATGTGCGTAGTTATGAGTTTTTGACAGAGGGACACCAGGGAGGGATAAATTGGTCTGTTTTGGTTTCTTTGCATTTCTCATGTTTCCAGTCTTGAGACTGTTTCGTCCTTCTCCACATACGCTTTCGACCTTTTAAAAACTCTACCTCAAAATGTAAATGCATTTTTGTATGTGAGTATACACAGTTTTGCAGGGAATTTTGCCTCGTGCATTTTGACAAACAATTTTAAGGAAGTTTTCGCAGCTTCCTGCATATTTGCCCTGGATGTATGCATTCTGTGTGGACTCTTTTGGCTGGAGAACTGCATTACCAGATTTGGCAAAGTATGTTTCAATTTGCATACTGGTTTGCAAGGTGCACATTAGACAAGTGCACATTTAAATTAAAAGATCTATGACAATTAAAGATAGGGAAAATCAGTTAAATATGAACTGATCTAATTTCTCACATATCCTTATCTGATACAGGTATATTCTTAAACAAAGAAGATAATGATAATAGTTAGTGCTGCTCGAAATGGTGGTCTGCCGATTGCTGGTGGTACTGTGGCACATTTCTAGGAAATATGTGAATAGGACTATAGTGCGGCACAAATATGACACTAGGCCCTGGCACATTGTGGTGGAAATGTTATATATAGAAATGATAGAATTGGAAGAGATAACAAGGGCCATCCAGTCCAACCTCCTGCCATACAGGAACACACAATCAATGCACTTCCCGCAGATGGCCATCCAGCTTCTGCTTAGAAACCTCCAAAGGAGACTCCACCACACTCCTAGGTGTTGGTCTGCCAAATCATACAGCTCGAGAAACACTGGTTGAAACAACAAGAACACACTCTAAAAGCAGAGCATGCGTTCTCTTTGCTTCAAGATGTGCTCTCTCTTTGTGTCCCTTTTGCATTTGTCTTCCAATTTGCAAATGCGCCAGAGCAGAAACGTGCATCTCAGAGCAATACTGAAGCTCTGGTAAAGGTAGAGGGGGAAGGGCCATGCCTCAGGACAACAGCTGCCGAAAAGGATTGGTCCCTCACTGCTGGCGATCACGAGCAAGAAGCTCAGAATAGAAAGGCAAGCCTTCTGAGCCAATTGACATTTTCAGAGTATTACAGGACGGAGTGTCATAAACTTCTTTCCTAGCATCATTTAGAAGTAATCTGGCATCTGTTAGCAAACACAGCCATAGCAGCTCCACGCAAACACAGAAGGAGATTAATGGCAAGAGCAGGTGATGCTTAATTTTCTCACAAACATACGCACACACAACAGTTAACAACAATCCAACTGATCGCAGGGGAATCCCCTCACTGTTCAGCCCTTTCAATTACACGCCGCATGGACATCTAGAAAGGCACCACTCCTAGGCCACGTGTTGGCCATTTCCTTTCTAAACATAATTGGATGCTACAGTTACTTTACTTGTATAAAAGAGGGCCAGAGTTCCTTCTTCGTAAGAGGACTTTGAACCTCCACAGAGAAACTGCTGTTCACACAAGATGGTGGTTACCTCTAAGAAGTAAAGGTAAAGGTAAAGGTTTTCCCCTGACATTAAGTCCAGTCGTGTCCGACTCTGGGGTGTGGTGCTCATCTCCATTTCTAAGCCAAAGAGCTGGCGTTGTCCATAGACACCTCCAAAGTCATGTGGCCGGCATGACTACATGGAGTGCCATTACCTTTAAAGACCCTGGAATGTATGTATGTATGTATGCATGTATGTATTTATTTATTATATTTATACCTCGCTCTTCTCACCCCTGAAGGAGACTCGGAGCAGCTTACAGATTATGGCAAAATTCAATGCCGCATTATACATGCAGATAAACAAATATAATATCTCAAATTATAAAACAGTTAAAACATATCAATATGATAAATCAAGTTTCTTTCAAATAAGTACATTCGGATTTTTGCATATGATATGGAGGGGTGGAGGGAAGAAGCTGATGGTACTATTGCTATTATCCTGATTGCAACCGTTTTTCCTAAAACATAGTAACCAATCATAGTTAAGAATAGTTTGCACAGATTTTGCTTTGAAAATGTCTTAAATTCTAATGAATGGTAAAGTATGTTATACTTATTTTGTACAAGTTGCCATTTGAATATAGATCTAGATATGCTTCATTATTTTTGAATGTGTATTTTCTGATTGTATATTATGGTTTGTGTCAAATAATGAATAAAACAATTTCAAAAATAACACAAAACAAGTTACAAACATTGTCCCATAGTTGTTATTCCAGCTGCTAAATTGCACTACTCCCCAGACTCCTGTGTGTAAAACCAGGCCTTTAACTTTTCCCTGAATACCAAGAGGGAGGGGGCCTGTCTGATGTCACGGGGGAGGTTGTTCCATAGGTGAGAGGCCACAACTGAGAAGGCACTGTCTCTTGTCCCCACCAATCGCACTTGAGATGGGGGTGGGACTGAGAGCAGGGCCTCCCCAGCAGATCTTAATGGTGTAGCTGACTCATAGGACCTCATCACACCAGAGCATGGATCCAGCTGCTGCCACCTGCAGAATTCTTGGGCTTGTAGTTTAGGAGAGGGGTCTTTACAATGCTCAGCCAGCGAGGTCCTGTGCCTCACAAAACTACAAACACCAGAATTCAGCCGGAGGCAGCAACCGGATTTAAAGTGGATCCATGCTCTGGTGTGATGACGAATATAACGGGAAATACGTTTGGACAGGTAAGTTGGGGCAGAACTGTTTAGTGCTTTATAGGCCAAAGGCAGCACTTTGAATTGACAACACAAGTGCAGGGGGCAACACCGTAATATACAATGCAAAAAGCATAGCACTTTGCATAGCACTTTGAATTGAGCCCAGTATGGCAGCCAGGGGAGCTTGCATAACCGGGGCTGTGTGCTCCCTGTATGTCGCTCCAGTAAGAAATCTGGCTGCCACCCACTTGGAGCTTCCGGACAGTCTTCAAAGGCAGCCAATTTAGCTAAGCAACTTGATTTTACTGAAGTTATTGAAATATTTGTGTTGACGAGCTAGAAAATATATTTTGAGATAATATTCGCATTATTGTAAATTTTGTTATGTGAATCCACATAGTTAAAAAATATTTTGTGGGTGTCACCATTTCAACTGAGAGCACTTCTATATAGTCACATAACGCAGTGGGAACAGGTACAAAAAATGCTGGTTATGAACCTTAATGGGAAGTGCTAACTCAGCCTGCCACATTGGTGGGGGAGACTGGCCATACAGCTCAGCCATGCTGAAGCCCCCTTCCACTCTTCGAAGCCCTATTGTATCATCAGTGAGAGTGCATAAGAATATAGACCACCTCCAGGAATTTTTTGGGGAGGGGGGAACAGGGGGCAGAAAGGGTAGGAAGGCACTGCCATCCCACCTCCCCAGCCTGCCTGGGTTTGGAGAGCACAGGATGGCTGTGGGGATGACAATCCCTGATAGCAGTCTCCATTTCCTTGGCACCCACAAAGATTCGGATCTTTATGGAAGGTCCGGATCTTTGCAAGTATTTTTTTTAACCTGGGTGTAAATCAGATTAAAAAGTTCATCCCAGATTTAACCACATTTGCCTGGGTGCATCGTTTGAATGCCCCACACGAATGCAACACCTACACTGCATTCTCTGGCAGTGTACATGAGGACTGACTTATTTTACTCCACACTGCCCTTAACCTTAATGGTAGGTAAGGGGCCCTGCTCAAGATATGGGAGCCACGGTGTCAGGATATGATCGTCAAATACTTTGCCCTGGAATCTGTAACATCATAGTCGTACAATCTGAGTTCAGAGCCAGTCAGTTCTCAAGAACATCGAGCTTTCAAGGAACAAGCAGAAGAGTAGCCAGAATCCAGTCCTTATTCAATCCAATCACCAACCTTACAACTGACAAAACTGTCTAAAACTCCAGTGTTCACAGCTCTCCAGAACATTGAATCCATGGCATAGTTTCAAACATTACCACCAGCAATTAGGCAGCACACAGCAAAGCTTTTCACAGCTGGTCTCTTTTTCTGGCTATTCTCTCAGCAATTCTGATTTAACATCTCAGCTGAGATTTCTCTCTCCTCTCTTCCAAAAACAAAGGTAGGTAGTGGTACTATTAACTCTTCCTCAGCCTACTCCACCAAACTTTCTTGTGTTTGGCCAGCAGGCTCAGTAGTTGTTGCCTCTGGGTTTGGCTGAGGAAGTTGCTGTTCTTGGCTAAGCTCTAGTTCCACAGCCAACCCCTCATCCATGCTATCCATGACAATGATCAAGATGGCAATAGTTACAAAATTAAGCTAAGAGAGGCTATAACAGTTTGCTTTTGCTTGTGCTTCCTGAAAAGGGCAAGATTTTTTCCCCCCTCTTCTACTCTTTCCTCTTGCTCAGTTAACAGCAATTTTTCAAGGTTTTGTGATTGCTCCTTTCCATAGTTTTAAATGAGAGTATGCCACTCTCATAGTGGAAAGACATTGGTGGAACTTTAAACTCCGTCAGCGCCCAGGACTCTAGCCTAAGGATACTAGAGGGTTTTCCACTAAAAGAAGGTCTGTTAGAGCAGACTGGTGGTAGACATTTGGAGCATTAAAGGGCACCTCCAAATGTGACATAAATACCCTCCAATACCTCCTAAAGTACACTTGGATGAATCCTGGGGGCCATAAAAACAGCCCTAATCGTACGTTGCACACCTCTTGTTTATTCTTTGCTTTCATATCTCACCTTTCTTCCACTAAGTTGAAAGTGACCTATGTGATCTTCTTCTGTGTTTTATCTTCCCAATCCTGTCAAGTAGAAGTCAGGCTGAGTATTTTGAGTTGCCAACATTCAGCCAGCGAGTCTCTATTAAGCTCAACTGATACTGCCCCTTCCTCCATTAATGTTTAAAACTTATTTTAAGCCAATGGCTATCACCACAACTTTTGGTGAGAAATTTTCCTGCTTCTTAGCAGGGGGTTGGACAAGATGGCCCATGAGGTCTCTTCCAACTCTATGATTCTAACTTCCATACATTGGTTACGTGTTGGAAGAAGAGATGCTCGTCTTTTATCTGTCTTTCATTTGATGACCTCCGATTCCATGGGGAGATAAAACTTTATTTTATTATCTTCACATCAAGCAAAATCAGTAGCTGCCAATGCCCCCTGGACCTAGTGGCGCAAAGGCAGAATCACCAGAGGTAGAGTTGGAAGCAGACTCTGCTGTGGATCAGAGCAGAGACATCTGTTTTGCTACTTCGTACTTCACCTTCTTCCTTGCGAGGTCCAAGTCTGCTTCAATAACTGAATAGAAATGTTTTGCCTGGTTTAGGTTTCTTTGCTGTTGGCCTTGCTTTCGAGTTGGAAGGCAATGCTACAGATTTTCCAGAAGCGTTGCTATAAGGCAGTGGTTCTCAACCTGTGGGTCCCCAGGTGTTTTGGCCTACAACTCCCGGAAATCCCAGCCAGTTTACCAGTTGTTAGGATTTCTGGGAGCTGAAGTCCAAAACATCTGGGGACCCATAGGTTGAGAACCACTGCTATAAGGATTCCCATCAAAGCAAAACCTTGGGGAAAAAGGACGCATTTGCAGACCACATCTTGGCAGCTCAAGTTCCATACAAGTTGCCAAATCTTTCCTGAAACTTAAACAGCGAATCAAGCAGCTGTTTGAGGAAAGAAACTCACCTAACATTTTGGATACTATTGGAAAGAAATGCTAAGGGACTAATTTTTTTTAATGATAAGAATCACAAAACTAATTAATGTTATTGCAGCATATATACTCAACTGGATTACAAAAGAGAGTTTTTGTTGTTTATTCATTCAGATGCTTCCAACTCTTCATGACCTCATGGACCAGCCCATGACAGAGCACCCTGTCGGCCGTGGCAAGCCCCAGTTCCTTCAAGGTCAAGCCATTCATTTCAAGGATACAATCCATCCATCTTGCCCTTGGTCAGCCCCTCTTCCTGTTTCCTTTCATTTTCCCCAGCATCATTGTCTTCTCTCAGCTTTCCTGTTTTCTCATTATGTGTCCAAAGTACTTCATCTTTGCCTCTAATATCCTTCCCTCCAGTGAACAGCCGGGCATTATTTCCTGGAGTATGGACTGGTTTGATCTTCTCGCGGTCCAAGGCACTCTCAGAATTTTCCTCCAACACCAGAGTTCAAAAGTGTTTATCTTCCTTTACTCAGCCTTCCTTATGGTCAAGCTCTCACATCCACAGGTTACCACGGGGAATACTATTGCTTTGACTGTGCGGATCTTCGTTGCCAGTATGATGTCTCTGCTCTTCACTATTTTATCGAGATTGGACATTGCTCTCCTCCCAAGAAGTAAACGTCTTCTGATTTCCTGGCTGCAGTCTGCATCTGCAGTAATCTTCACGCCTAGAAATACAAAGTCTTTCTATTTGCCAGTTATCAGTCTAGTTGCCATAATCTTGGTTTTTTAAATGTTTAACTGCAAAAGAGGGTACTCACCTGCAAAAGTGGAATGTAACATGTGACAAATAAATAATATTCCTGCAAGATCTACAAGGCAATTTGCATTTCCCAATATATGAAAACCACACCCCTCAAATGTCAAATTTATAGCTATCTGGTCCATTTGTATGAGAAAGTAAGTATTTCAGTAAGAAAAACTGAGACGCTTTGGGGAAAATCAAATGAAATAGAGCTTTGGTAATTCAGCTTCAGTAATGAAATGTCCAGACCTGGGAAAAGGCTGCTATTTGCTATTGAGCTTAACAGATGGTTTCATGCTATCATTCTTCTCTCTCATCATGGGGTGGGAGAAACCTTGTTATTTTAAAGCATTTAGAAAGCGGGGAATCTCTGGGAATAAAAGATTCAACATGAAAAGTAATTGAGCATTCAGCCTTATCCAGCAGGATAATTGTGGGAAACAGTACACTGCAATGCACATTCAGAGGTGAGCCACTGTATAAAATCCCCCATTCATAACACTATGCAGAAGGAGATTTACAATCAAATGTATTTTATAATGCTGATGGAGAAATTTGTATTCAGGCATGTGACGAAAGTAGAATGATTTCAGACCAAGCAAAATCTCTCCATCTCTGTGTGGTTATTACGAAGTCCCAAGAACAAGTGGAAGAAAAATGTCTAAAAATAAAACCTGTTCTTTACACATATATCAGGCATTACATTATCCCCTCTTTCATACATACATACACTCAGACACTGTCCCACCTACAACTTCTTCTGCTTTCTGAAAGAAAGGTCTTCACTTGTGTCTTAAATTGCGACACCTGATCTAGCTGTTGGAGCTCTTTTGGCAGGTCGTTCCACAGTTTTGGGGCAGTTGATGAAAAAGTCCTCTGAGTGATGGTCGCCCAGCTGCTGGAACAGACTCCCCGCAGAGGACCTAAGTGTTTGGGGCAGATTGTATAGATTTGTATTTCTAGGGGAGGGGGGATGGACTCCCCGTTCTCTGAGTCTATCCCCCCTCCCCCCATAAAGGATGTTTCCCCTGTAAAGGATGCTATTTCGAGTATCCCACCCTGAGTTTTAACATTTTAACATTTTATATATGTGCTTGCAGCCCGCCCTGCCTTTGTGATTTTAGATATCTAGTTGTATATTGTTTTTATTTATATGTATGTATCTTTTTATCGTGTTAATTGCTGGTGTTTTGATTTTATTTTATTGTAATTTGTTGTTTGGGCTTGGCCTCGTGTGAGCCGCCTCGAGTACCCATTGGGGAGATGGGGCGGGGTATAAGTAAAGATTATTATTATTATTGTATGGGAGAAGTCAATCCTGTAGGTAACCTGGACCCAAAAAATCACTTTGTACTTTGCCCAGAAACAAATTGACAACCAGTGAAGTGACTTTACTATGTGTGTGATGTGATCACTCCTAGATGTTCTGATATTTAATTGATTTTAAGCTGTTGTTGTATTTGATGTGTTGTAGTTTTGTACTGACGTGTATACGGCATCGAATTGTTGCCTTTTGTCAGCTGCCCCCTTCGGGGGTAGAGAAGGGCGGGTTATAAATGAAATAAATAAAATAAAATGTTCCCATAACCAATCTGGCTGTCATATTTTGAACTTATTGGGGTTTTCCAACTCGATACAAAAGCAACCCAATGTATGATACACTGCCAGAACCCAACCTTGAGGTTACCAGCACTTGCACTACCATCTCTACTTTTTATCTTCTCACAACCTCAGTGATTTAGAGGAGCAAAACTGGTTTTTTTAACTGTCCCTATCCCAAAAGCAAAGCCACATTCTTCTGTGACATGCAAGAAGAGTTTAAACTTGTTCCGCATCCTAGTGAGAATAGGTACATCCGTTGGGCTGAGAACATTAAAGCTTCTCGGAGTGTAGCTATTTAAGCTCTATCACTGTTTCTCCTCAATGCCCCCGTGCTCGGATTCCATCCCCGCTTCCCTATAAATGATGTTCTTTCCCTGCAAAGGATGCTATTCCGCTTATCTCACCCTGAGATTTTAACATTTTATATGATGCCTGTGGCCAGCCCTGTCTTTGTGATTTTAGATATCTTGTTATATATTGCTTTTATTTATATGTATGTATTTTTGTTGTGTTTATTGCTGATGTTTGTGATTTTATTTTATTGTTATTTTTTTGTTTGGGCTTGGCCTCATGTGAGCCGCCCCGAGTCCCCATTGGGGAAATTGGGGCGGGTTATAACTAAAGCCTATTATTATTATTATATTATTATTATTATTCTCCTCACCACTAAACCCGTCTTTATGGCCCCTATGCCCAACTTCGCTGGATAAATTATACTGTTTATTTGGTATTGCACCACCTGATCTCTGCCGGGAAGTAGCAGTCAGAAATGAAAGGACCAAGGCATTGACATCTCCGGCCCATCCTCTGTTTGGATATCAGCCAGCATGCCAATGACTTAAGAAACAGCTTCCTAAGATCTACAGAGATACTCAGCAAGTGAAAGTCCAGAAGTGGCAAGTTAAAACCCAGAACCTCAATGAGTGGCTGATACCAGATGAGAAACTCCCTCCTGAACACACAGAAGGCTGGGTGAAGTGGAAGCCGCTGAAGAGGATGCGCTCTGGCACCACGAGATGCAGAGCCAATCTTAAGTAATGGGGCCACAAAGTGGAGTCCACAATATGTGAGTGTGTGGAAGAGCAAACCAGAGAGCACTTACTACAGTGCAGCCTGAGCCATGCACAATGGAGGACCTTCTCACAGCGACACCAGAGGCACTCCAAGTGGCCAGCTTCTGGTCAAAGGAAATCTAACATAATGCCAAGTTTTGAACTTTGTTTGTGGTTTTTTATACATTATATTTGCTACTTCACCATGGAATGGCTGTTTAATGTACTGCTGAACATTATGGAACCATTGTTTAATGCTTGATTTATGCATCTTTTCTACATGGTTTGTTCTATTTGATATGGCTTTGCGGCTAATGCAATAAAATTTGATATGATATACATTATAACTGTTCTTAATTTGCTTCTGACACATTAAATAAATATGGCCCCTAATCACCCTGTTCTCACATATTCGCCCACACTCAGAAAATGGCATTCATGGGGACAAAGTACAGTCACCATATTCACTGTTCAGATTTATTTCCTTTTCTCTTGTGGACTTGTTTGAAACAGCTTTGCTTTCTAATGGAAGGCAAAGCTGAAGCAATATATTTATATAATAAAAATGTTGGCTGTATTATTTTCTTTCCTCTCCTTACAAGTCTTAGCTGATTTTGCACCCCACCCACAGTTGTAATATGTTGCCAGATGTTTTTATTGTCACCAACACTGCTTATATAAACTGTATTGCAAAGATTCCCTAGGGCGGTCCTCATGCCATTCTTGACAAATGCTGATTTAGCTTCTTTAGGGTTTTCTGGTCTATCTGTTCAAAAAAGCTCCAGGCACTTCTTTGCTATCTGAATTCCTGCAAAGAGGAGATCCCAGATGTTGAAGAAGCATTTGCCCCTATAACAATGCACCAGTAATTATTGTGAGCATATGAGCACCATCTGAATAACTAATCCATATGTTCCTTAAATTAGCACAAAAGAAATAGGGGACAGAACCAACAAAGTGACAACAGATATATAGAGTGCCATCTGATGTTGATTTAAATTCTGCATTTAGTATCCATTTTGCTCCCACTGTTCTGAGCAGGTAACAGACTGGGTACATTGTTGATTCTGGCCAGAGGGAACAAGAAGAAGCAGAGATAGCATTGCTTTCTATTCCAAGAAGGAAGTACAGTAGAGTCTCGCTTATCCAACATAAACAGGCCGACAGAATGTTGGATAAGCGAAAATGTTGAATAAGCAGGGATTAAAGAAAAGCCTTCTAAACCTCAAATTATGTTATGATTTTACAAATTAAGCACCAAAACATCATGTTTTACAACAAATCAACAGAAAAAGCAGCTCAATATATGGTAAAATTATGTAGTAATTACTGTAATTATGAATTTAGAACCAAAACATCGCAATGTATTGAAACAGCTGTGGATCTGGGCGGGAAGCAGACTGTGTTGGATAATACACAATGTCAGATGAGCGAAGGTTGGATAAGCGAGACTCTATTGCAGGGGTCGGGAACCTTTTTGACTCAGAGAGCCATGAAAGCAAAATATTTGGAAATTTCAGTGAGAGCCATATATATAATATATTTTAAGACTGAATCTAACTTAATGTGAGGATATACATACATACTATGAGAAAAGGATTTCCCCCGGCAGAATGACAGAACATTTCATACCTGGCTCTGCAAAAGGCATGCTCAGGACTCTGGGAAGGAAGAGAAGATGGAAGGAAAGGGGAAAGAAAGAAAGACAGAGGAAATAAAGGAGGGAGAGAAGGAGAAGGAAAGGGTGAAGGGGAGAACGGAAGAAAGAGGGAGAATGGAGGAAAGGAGAGGGAGGGAAAAGGAAGGAGAAGGAAAGGGTGAAGGAGGAGAAAGAAAGGAAAAGGAAGGAAGGAAGAATAGAGGAAAGAAGGAAGGGGAGCGAGGGAGGGAAAAGGAAGGAGAGAAGGAAAGAATGGAAGAGGAAGGAAGGAACGAAGAGGGAGGGAAGAAAGAAGGTAAGGAGAGAGGGAGGAAAAGGAATGAAAGAAAAAGAGAGATAAAGAAAGAGAAAGGAAGGAAGGAAGGAAGGGGGAGGAGGGTGCAGGGCCAAGGCGGACCTTGGTGTCGACATCAGCGAGGCAGTCCCTCCGGAAGGCGTCAAAGAAGCAGCGGCTCTTGAGCTGCCCAACAATGAGGGCGATGAGCTGAGTGTCCCCCGGGGGCAGTGAGGCTGGGTCCATGGTGCCAGGGCCAGGCCCGCCTCCGCCGTCTCCCCCGAGACCAGTGGCAGAGGACGAAGAGGAAGATGAGGAGACGCTGCCGCCGAGCTCTGCCATCCCTGGCGAAGAGGGCACAGGGCTCCGAGAGCAGCGGGGGGTGAGGAAGAGGCGGCGGTGGCGGTGCGGAAGCAGCAGTTGCGGTGCATTTGCGTCCCTCCTCCCCGCTGCATGCTGGGAAACCGAGGCCCGGACTGCTCTGGAGAGCCAGATGCAATCATGAAAAGAGCCACACCTGGCTCCTGAGCCATAGGTTCCCTACCCCTGCTCTATTGTATTTAGAAAACTTGCAGCAAAACAAACTTTTATGTAATAGAGTCCATTTCATCAGGTGCAAGTAATATGGTCTCGAGTTAACATGAGCTTAAACCAATTGACCCGAGTACTTGTACAATCTACAGCACTTCATTCATATGCTCTTGAAGACTTGCCCCCTTTTTCAAACTTCATTTTAACAGCTTGAATTTCAAAAACAGCTTGGTGTTAATACAGGTGGACTGGTATATTTTCTGCAAGGCCTCCCCTCATTCCCTTTGTTGTTCTCTCATTCCTAATATGAAGCAACTGGTCATTTAGAGCGGGTATTGCAGCTGTTGCCCTTGGTTTTGTTTTTCTTTTGTCCCAGTTTTGGAAACTGTTAGAAACTCTGGTTCCAAGATCTGCACAGACGTCTTTTTTTAGGAGCACCATTCTATTTTAAATTTCTGTGACTGATCATTGTTAGTGTCCAGTTTTCCACAGCGAGATGCACACTAATCTCGGGCATCCTCTCATCTTTAGGCTTCATTTGTGTTCATTTATCCAACTCATAATTTTACAAGTTATTCCTTTATAGAGGCATTACAATCTTTCATCCTGTGTGCATTTGCCTGTTATCAGTTCAAGTCCTCTTGTATTTTCATGGACCAGGCAAAACGCTAAATCTTTAAATTGCTAACAAAGGTTTACTAAGATTAAAAACATATTTACAACATACAGTAAATGGAGCATAACCATATTGGTTAAAAATACTGAAGAACCTATTTAGAAATAAGGAAGCACTACTGAAAATTCCTCGATGATCCCCTCCTAATTCTGGTAGAAAATTCTGTCCCTGCTCCAATGTTCAGGAAGAAGGGTGAAGTGAACAATGGATAATTGTCATCTCCATAATATCTAGCATGACTAGGAGAGAAAGCTATAATCTTCCGATTGGTCCACATAACCTTTGAATGTTTATATTTTTCCATTGAGATGACCTGTCACAGAAATAAGGGAACTGAACTGACATGGAATGATTTGATGCAACATACAAAATGGCATGAACTCCCGTGTATCTTTGAACCCCCATCTGTCCTGTGTGTTTTGCCTGTCAAGTTTTGACTGGGAGCTAAGAGAAAATAGTTTGTTATATCTTTATTTGAGTGTTGCTGTAGTGCCACCTGGCGGCACAGTTGTTCTCTGGCAGAGAAAGTTTTATTTTACTATGCCACATCAATAGCTGTCTCTAATGAAGGAGAGTCCATTGCTTATTTAAATTGTTTAAGACTTTAAGGAGGTGTCTCACCATTGTTGACACTCTTGCTTTTAATTTCAGCCCATCATTTGAAAAAACACAAGTTTTTTTATGGTTAGCAATACGGGAATACCCCACATATTGTTGTGATTCCACACATCTAAGCTGCGCAGCACCTGGACTCCTCTCTGCTATTCGGCTCTCATCTTCGTCTCTTTGGAAGACGTCCACAGGCATTTGGACTCAGTTTGATATCTTGGGACCTCCTTCGCAAACCTTTCCTTGAAAACCCACTCTGTTACGGACTATACACTCCTTTTGAACTTACCTTTAATAACCCTCTGAAGGGTAGGAGCCCGTCCCGGGCGCTTTATATTCTCTATATATATGCTATGTAAAATGTTATGTGTTAATAATAATATATCACTTGATTTTTGATACTGAAGTACTAAGAGTGCTCGTTGTGTGTGTTAAAACAATGGCATTGTCAGGGGTTTTGCGTATAAGAAAAAGTGACTGGACTGGTTTTCGAAGAGAAAGCAACTGCAGTCTCATTGTTGTTGTAAGAAAGGGGCTCTTCCTTGGCCTGCTTAGAAGGGAGAGTGTGCAGGGGAGGAAGACACTGGGATTTTCCAAAGGGGCTTCCTTTGCTTGCTGAAATAGCAGGTGGAAACAATTGAAGTCTGTTTTCTTCTGCTGGAGAAGACGCAGCAGGAGATGGGCTACCTCTGCTGTGCACCTTCTGAAGCCGCAGAAGATATGCTCCCTTTCTCTTTTCTGATATACTTTCTCCATTTGGTAGCCTACTAGAAAAGGCAGAAAAGAACATAGTTCTTACCAGTTGCTCTCTGCCCATGTGATCCTCTGAAGAGGAACTGTTTAATGCCAGGACATCTTGAGCTAGGCAAGCTCCTTGGTTGTCCAGCTTGAGATGTCCATGATTGCCTCTTCTGGTCTTTCTATCCTAGAAGGTAATTTCTGGTGGTATATGCTTCACATCTCTTTAAAATTGGTGGTGGGTTAAGAAAAAAAAATTCTATAATTGCTACTACAGCTCCATCCCTTGGTCTCCAGTGATTCTCTAGGAAACAGACTTGTTCCTTTTATGTCAGCCTCAATTTACATTGTGAGTTCAGGAATGCAACCACAACATAAATCAAGATCTGCTTATAGTTTACCAGCAACTGGACTGCGGGATGTGGTGGAATAGATTTCCCAATGTACTGGAAAGATGTTTTATAGTGTACCACACACAAATGTACATTGCCAGAACATTCACGTGGAACAGCATTAACTATAGTGGACATTTTTTGAAGTAATTTCCCCAGTGCCCCTATGCCCCCCTCTTTCCAAGAATATGCCATTTCCCTATTCTATCACTGCAATGTTTTAATCTAAATGATATTCCAAAAATCGTAATACTATTGCTACTCACAAACGCATTCATAAATGGGCAATAGTCATTTTATTCCAGAGCAGTTTATTCTTCTTTTAAAATGAGCCAAGTAAATGCAAATTCTTAAAGTAACATAAAAAATCATAATCTCCCTTTGGCAGCTATTTTAGTATTTTGGTCACAGAATGGGTTAGCCTGTTATTAACCACTGTAGAGACCATATGGGTGTCAGCCAAACTCTCTGAGCAAGGCCTTTGTTCCTCCCATCTAGTGCAAAGCTTAATGCCTGGGCCCAATCCTTACCCAAGTAAAGACTATGTCCACAAAACAATTCTAACATTCTCAAGTTCTTCTTCTCTCCAATGCTGTGCCACTTGGTCTTAGTGTACTCACTTTCTTCGCTTCTGAGCAGCACAATTTTTACAAAGACCTTGAGCTTTGTCATAGACCATGAAGAGTCCTCTTAGAACAACCCTGAAGTTCTTATCTAATGTCTCTGACTTCACAGCTTCATGAGACGGGCAAGATAATCCTTCTGCTTCTTTATTCCTGTCCATGTCTTGCTTTTGATATGAAACTTCAGCATCTCTGCTTTGAAGTCTTGGTGACGCATGGGACAGTAGCTCTGGGGCTCACACAGTTCCTGGAAGAAATAGAAGTGTTTCAAAATACACAATCTGAAGTGTACTTGGCATCTAGTGAACTCATCAATAGAAAAATGTTCTGCAATTTTAAAAGGTGAAAAATACACTGAAAATACAAGTAAAAGGAACATGAACAGGACCTGAACATATGAAAAATGTTGTATCCTATAATGCTGTCCTTTCTTGCATCTCATGTTCCCATGTTGTAATTAGCTACCCAACACTGTTCTTCATCTTACCCCCCTACATTCTTAATCTCTAACCAAGCATGAAGAAGAAATATCACCACCATCAGATTGGAGGTGACCACAAGGGATATCTGGTCCAATTCCCTTCTGCCACACATAAATACCCACTCAAAGCACTCCTGGCAGCCTCTGCTTAAAAGCCTCCAATCCACCACACTCCGAGGCAGTGTCTCTCGGCATTACTTCGCGAACGAAGATTCAGGAAGGACTCATCCCACGCTTTTTACAAGCGCGTTGATGACTAAAAAGGCCAATCTGAGATAGGCAAGTTCGGTTGCAGAAAGCGCAGCAGAAAGTCTCCTTGGGTGATGTTTTTTCCAAGTTGCGGTTCTTTCTGCGTTGTCGTTTCTCTTCGAGACCCATTCGGCGTGTCTTCTCGAAAGAGGCCGCAGCATTGTGGATAGTGCTTCTCCATGCCTCCCGATGTGAGGCCAGGGTGGACCATTGTTGGTGATCAATCTGGCCAAGCCTGAGATGTTGTTTCAGGGAGTCCTTATATCTCTTTTGGGGGGCGCCTCTCTTGCGCTGACCCGTGGCGAGTTCACCGTAGAGTAGTATCTTTGGGAGGCGGTGGTCCTCCATCCTAGAGACGTGTCCTGCCCAGCGCAGCTGTGTTCTCAATAGCATGGCCTCAATGCTGGTGATCCCTGCTTGCTCAAGGACAGCAACATTCGTCACATAGTCGGTCCAGTGTATATTTAGGATTGTGCGAAGACAGCGCTGATGAAAGCGCCGAGGAGTCGTAGGTGCTGGGCGATAGGTGACCCATGTTTCAGACCCATAGAGGAGAATGGACAGTATGATAGCTCTGTACACACTGATTTTGGTGCTTTGTCTCAGGTGCTTGTTGCTCCAGACTCTTTTGTGAAGCCTTCCGAATGCACTATATGCCTTTGATAATCTGTGATCTATCTCTTTGTCAATCTTGGCGTCTGAAGAGATGATGCTTCCCAGGTAGGTGAACTGCTGAACGGACTTAAGCACAGATGTGCCTATGCTGACGTGAGGATGGTGGTGTTCTTCCTGTGGTGCGGGCTGGTAGAGGACTTCTGTTTTCTTCAGGCTGACTTCCAGCCCAAACAGCTCTGCAGCTGTTGCAAAGCAGGATGTGAGGCGCTGCAGGGCTGCTTCTGAATGGGCGACAAGGGCAGCATCGTCAGCAAAAAGTAGCTCACGGACTAGATAGTTTAGAGTCTTAGTGCGAGCCCTCAGACGGCTTAAGTTGAACAAGCTACCATCAGTACGATAGCGTATATATATGCCGTCTTCTTCTTGTAGGTCTGCCATAGCCCTTGGAGCATCATGCTGAAGAAGATTGTAAATAGGGTTGGTGCAAGAACACAACCTTGTTTCACTCCATTAGTTATGAGAAAGGGCTCCGAGAGAGCATCGCCATATCTGACTTGACCGTGCTGGCCCTCATGTAACAGGACAATCATTTTGAGGAACTTGGGGGACATCCTAGACGTTCCAGGATCTGCCACAGACCTTTCCTGCTCACAGTGTCGAAGGCTTTGGTGAGGTCGACAAATGTTACATAGAGTCCTTTGTTCTGCTCTCTACATTTCTCTTGCAGTTGTCTAAGGGCAAAAACCATATCTGTGGTGCTCCTATTTGCTCTGAAGCCGCATCTTCTGCAATAGCCGGAACTAATCTGTTCAGGAGTATCCTTGCAAGGATTTTTCCAGCAATGGAGAGCAGTGTTATACCTCGATAGTTTGAGCAATCGGATTTTGTTCCCTTTTTTCTTATACAGGGTGATGATAACTGCATCTCGGAGATCTGATGGCAGTTCACCTTTTTCCCAGCAACTCACAAGGAGCTCGTGGAATTTAGCATGCAGTACATGACCTCCCTGTTTCCAAGCTTCAGGTGGGATTCCATCGATCCCGGCTGCCTCGCCATTTTTCAACTGCTGTATGGCCAATGGTCTCTTCCAGAGTGGGAGCTGTGTCCAGTTCATTTTTCATTGGTTGTTGTATCATGTGTTGGATAGCTGAACCTTGGACTACTCGGCTGGCATTAAAGAGACCCTGAAAATGTTCAGCCCATCGGTTCAGGATGGAGGTTTTATCAGTAATTAGTGTTTGACCATCTGTACTGTATAAGGGGCTTTGGACCTGATAAGTAGGTCCAAACACTGCTTTGAGAGCTTCATAAAAACCTGTGATCACCGAGATCTGCACAGCGTTGTGTCTTTTCTGATAAATCAATCCACCACTTGTTCTGGATGTCTCTGAGTTTTTGTTGGAGTTTACTACATGCGAGACGAAAGGCTGCTTTTCTTACATGGCAAGATGGCTGGGCGAGGAATGCCTGGTGAGTGGTTCTCTTCTTTGCCAACAGCTCCTGGATCTCTTGGTTGTTTTCATCAAACCAGTCTTGGTTTTTCTTAAGGAGAATCCTAGGGATTCTTCAGCAGACTGCAGGATACTGTTTTTGATGTGTTGCCAGAGCGCTGTAGGAGAAGAATCTGTAGGGTGGGCTTCAAGTTTTGCTTGCAGATTTACCTGGAAGTTGTCTCTCACAACAGCCTGTTGAAGACTGTTGACTTGGAGTCTCCTCTTAAGATGCCACCCCTCTTAGGTTTGAGCTTAAGGTGTAGATTTAGTTTACATCTTACAAGGCGATGGTCTGTTTGACATTCTGCACTGGGCATCACTCGAGTATGACGGACATCACGAATGTTTCTCTGGCGCACTAAAACATAGTCAATGAGGTGCCACTGCTTGGATCGGGGATGCATCCAGGTGGTCTTCAAGCTATCTTTCTGCTGAAAGATGGTGTTTGTAATAGTCAGCTGCTGTTCTGCACAAAACTCTAGCAGAAGGCGCCCATTATCATTACAGTTCCAACACCGTGCTTGCCTAATACACCTTTCCAGGCTTCAAAGTTTTTTTCTACTCTGGCATTGAAATCACCAAGGATAATGATTTTATCTTCTGCAGGGACCTTTTGTATGAGGTGGCGTAGGTCTGAGTAGAATTTGTCTTTCTCCACAGGGTCAGCTTGCATAGTTGGGGCATATATACTGAAGAGAACAGCATGTGGGAGGCGTAAGGAGATAATGCGATCAGAGTGACCTGTCGGCAACGTCTCGAGTTTAGAGGCGATGGAGTTTTTAATCATAAAGCCTACTCCTGAAAGATGTTTCTCAGTTTTGGGTTTGCCAGACCAGTAGAGAGTGTAGCCGGCACCGTGTTCTTTAAGGCTGCCTTCCTCATGGAGACGAACTTCACTAAGAGCAGCGATGTCAATGTTAAGCCGTGATAGTTCATGGGCTATTAGAGCAGAACGACGCTCAGGACGTCCACTATCTGCAGAATCTTGCATGGTTCTGATGTTCCAGCATGCAAGTGTCAGTCTATTTGCACCTTTGCAGGCAGGTGTTGGCCTTTGTTTCTTTGTCTTTGTTCGACCGCATCGGAAGATGCCCGTTGGCCGCGGCTAGCCAACCAGGTAGACGGGGATGAGCTTTCGTTAGGCCACCTTTTCTAGGCCCCTCTCCATACGGAGCAAGCAGTGCTCTCCTTAAAAAAGGCTGCTTGGTCGTTCAGGATGCTGCCGAACAAGACTGTCATCTCCCGGGTCAGTCTCGAGCGACCAAAGTCCTGAACCGCCTGCATGCAGGGTTGGGTCTGCGGCTTCCAGTGCATCTTTACACCTACCGTTTCGTCCCGCCTATCGCTACAGGGCTTTTTCGGAAGTTGGATGTGTCCTTCGAGCCTGTGCAATGGATTTTTCTCTGGTGGAGCGCAGCGTGCACAGAACTGGCCTCACCCTTTAAACCAAAGGTTCATCTGCCAGGGCCTAGCAAGCTTGGACGGTGGCAGCGAGGTCCTCAGGTCGTAGGTTTGGTTCGAGTTTCCTTCTCTTAGATGGTTGACCTTACAGGGTTAGACGAGCACCATCTGCCCGGGTTTGAAATCAGAGTTTTCCTTCTCTTAGGATGGTTGCCAAAAGGCTAGAGAGCCCATCCTGCCCATTGACACTCTTTGTCAGACCCTTCGGTTGTGACCTGTCTGGTATGGGAGGCCCTACCGCCGGCTATTATGCCACCGCCAGCATAGCTCACAACTTCACTAGGGTACGCAAGCCTCTCCCCCACTGCAAGGGGGCGCCAATGGAGAGGTCGAGGCAGTGTATTCTATTGTCAAATAGTAGTTACCATCAATATGTTCTTCCAAATATTTAGTAGCAGCAGTGGCAATTGTCATGAATATTATTTCTTACCTTACCTCTCCCACGGTTCAAGGTGGGGAACAAAAACAGATTAAAATAATAACACATAACATTAAAAGCACAACATCTGTAAACAAATACACCTATACAGAAAGAGGCAATCCTGTAGGTAACCTTGACCCAAACCATGTATCGCTTTAAAAGCAACAACCAACACTTTGTAATTTTTCCAGAAAAAAAGTTAGTCGGTGGAGTGGTTTTAATATTGATGTTTCAGTGACAATTTGGCTGCCATATTTGGAACTTATACGAGTTTCTAAACTTGGCACAAAGTAGCCCAATGTACAGTGCATTGCAGGTCTAACTTTGACGTTACCAGTATTTGGACCATCTTCTTTAGACCCCTTCAATTCGAGGAAGGGGCACAACTAGCGTAGCTGCCGAAGCTGCTAAGAGGCACTTTTGGCCATCCCCTTCTGGTGAACAACATAAAGTTTTCATTTCTCCAAAACTCTTTATGTACAACTTTTCTACACTGTATTACTACAGTACTTTACTCAGCCGTTATAGTTACTTTTCGAAGGTCTGATCCCCACCAATAACTGCTGGCAAAATCACAATGGGGAACATATTTATTTATTTATTTTACTTGGGGACTAACATTTAGTAAGAGATGGGAAAATGCCCAACAATGTGTCTACAATACCAACACAGAAATTCAAATGTCAGAACTCCAGATTAAATTATGTAACATTTATTGTGTCATCACATCTGGGGCTAGTTGAACTTATCCTCTGTTCCTCCCCAGTAGCATTCTGACCTTTTTCCGACCTGGGAGTCCCATCTTCTGATGGTCTATCAACATATCTCTGGTTGTACTGATCCATTTAGTTTTCATGGCAAGAAAACTGGAGTGGGTTGCCATTACCTTCACCGGGGATCACATTTAGTCTGACCTCTCTGCCATGATCTTCCCGTCATGGGTGTCCCTTCATGTTTCACTTGTGGCATCATCAAGGCTCTCAAACTCCAGCACTGCGACAAGGTGACAATCCTTTGCTGGAGGTATTGTGCATACAGTTGGCTTTAAAGACTACTTGGAAATTTCATCTTGTTCAAAATAATGTAAACTGGGGTACATATTCAGGAACATTTATCAACAGTTTTAATACATGGTTAATGGCTTTCCATGTGATTTCAGGAACAATTCAAAAGAACCCACTGTTCTCTAAATTAAAATATCTGAGGACTGAAGAACCTTGCCTCCTTCCTCTCAAATGTTTCAAGAGGTCCACACATAGTACAAATATAGCCATTATTATTGACCCAATTAACTAACTCTTTAAAGAAGACTACTTCTTTCAAGGGTTAGTTAATTGGGTCAATAATAATGGCTATATTTGTACTATTTGTGGACCTCTTGAAAATATTACAAATCATATGTTTAGCTATACATAGCTCCAAAAGGCTATGTATGAGATGTTGCCTCTTTGGCAAATCACCCTGATAAAGCATTTTCAGACAATTGGGTATAGGCGCCACTCTGCATTGACATCCCTGCTATGGATAGAATATGCCTTCACCTTTTGCTTGTAGTCCATCTGAATAAATATGGAATTCCAAATTAATTGACCAAGTTTTCAAACTAATAATAACTGAAAAATAAATGCTTATTCTGGTTTTATCTATACAGTGTTTAAAATGATATTTTACCATTTTTTTTGGATGTATTGTTATAAAGCATGTTGTCAATGTTTGTCAACGGAAGTGCAAGTAACACGAACTATGAGTAGGATCATTTCTTTGTTTCCCAGAAGCTGCAAAAATAATGGAATTGTAAAACATGCAAACCCTTAAAACAGGAGTCTGCTTGTTACCTTGTATGCTACGAAGAAATCATTGTAACCACCTTGAAGGAGATAAAGTTCAGGATAGTGTAGCGCAGGATACTCATTCATGCCTCGATCTTTCTCTCTCAAATAGCGGCACCTTTGAGCAAACAAATAGGCACGAGGAAATTATACCACATAGAAAAATGTCCTCCCAAATCATCCTTTCACCCCTTCTCAGACATGATCACCTCCAGTGCTTTACTGGGGCCCACACTTACATCTTGGGTCCCCTTTTAGAAGAATATTCACAGTGGAAGACTAGGATGAGGCGCTTTTGTGGCGCAAGGGGGAGAAGAGGCTTCTTCAGAAAGAAATCAAATAGATCATCTTGCCTGTGGATATTCAAAGCCCCCTGTAAGTGGGAGACAAAGAAGAGAAGAAGAAAAAATTAAAATATAGGCTCTCACCCTACTCCCAAACAGAAGTTTCTTCCTTGAACATCATATGAATCCTTTACCTTGATGTGCCCCCCATGGTACTCATAGGGGTAACGACAGTCAATGATGAAGAACTTCTCTATGAGGCTTTGGGACTGATCATGGATCAGAGCTGCAATCTGTAAGAAAAGCAGATTAGCACCCAGCTTTAACTAGTCAATTTTTGACTATGTCAGAAATCTGTTGTGTGAATAAAATGGCTGACTGTGGGAGGGTGCTGGGGGTGGTGAGGGAAAGATTCATATATGCCACTCTGGGTTCATAGACGTTAGAGAAAACTACCCAAAAATATAGCAGAGCATCCAAAAACACAAACAGGATACTAATAGTTGTGTATTCAGTCCACAGTTAGCAGAGCATGAAGTGGCGTATGATATGGCTGTAAAGAATTTAGAGCAGGCCTGGGCAAACTTCGGCCCTCCAGGTGTTTTGGACTCCAACTCCCACAATTCCTAACAGCCTACTAGGCTGTTAGGAATTGTGGGAGTTGGAGTCCAAAACACCTGGAGGGGCGAAGTTTGCCCAGGCCTGATTTAGAGCATAGGCAGGCAAAGATGCAGAGTCCCGTCTTTAAAAGTCACAAAAGGTTTATTTATAATAATAAAAATTAACTACATTTCTTAATAGTTAAGAACTGGGTCTGACCTACTCTAACACCCATCTTTTCTAAGGTTTCAAAGAGAGGGATAAAACACCAATCACTACATCTCTCCTGACGTACGCAGAGAGAGATCTCAAAGCACACAGCACATTCTCAAAGATGTAAAAGTAGAAGTAAAGGCTTGCAGTAGAAAAATATGCATTCTACACAACCAATCAGAATGAGAGCAGAAAGAGAGAGGAGAGGAGAAATAGATACATTCTCATCATACAGGAGACACGGGGAAAGGGAAACCCTCAGCCTATTCTAAGCTAACTAACTTGTTCCTCATTGAAGACCTGAGACTTGGGCAGTGTGGGGTTGAATCTCAACAATAAGAAGGCAGTCAGGACAAAAATGAAGTGGTATAAGTATAGGCTGCTCTTTTCCCTGTCAGTATATGCTTGCCTATCAGAAACTAAGTCAACATTTGTGGGCAAGACTAAACGTAGACTGTGATTGAGCTGGGATGATTTAGATAATGCACAACTGAATATTAAACACAGGCTTTTGAGGTGACAGCCACAGGGTGATGGGCAGAGTGACTTCTAGAATGTTTCCAGAAGGAAGTGATAGCAACAGAAAGAAGCGGAGATAGAGTTCAGGTGATGTGGAGGAAAGAGAACAGATAAGTGGAGCAAAGGAAACACAAAAGAAGAGAGAGAGTGAATGAAGGCAAGAGTGATGGCTTACAGTCTCAGAAGTGATATATTTCAGGTCCTGATGCCTTCCCGATACTGTTGGCAGTGAATATACCTAAGAAGAAAACCACATTCAATTTTGGACTCTGCAATACCTCCAGAGGCCTGTTTTTATTCTTACGAACTCCACATAGATAAAATCTAAAGCCAAGACAGTAATCCAAGCTGCCTTTCATAGAATCACAGAGTTGGAATGGACCCACAGGCTATTGATTCCAACTTCCTGCTCAATGTAGGAGATCCAGCTACAGCGTCCTAACCATCTTTTTTAAGACAACGCAAGAAAGAGACACCAACACCTCTCTAGTCCATTGTTCCATTGCTGAGTACAAAGAAGTGAGGTATTTTAAACTGTGGCAGGCAGGGCCGGACTAAGGTAATTTAAAATGGTAAGCGAACATTATTTTGGCGCCCCCTCGCTCTCTGGCCTCGTGGAGCATGCGCATGCATGCCGGGCACGCATGCGCTGGGCCAGGTAGTTCTGCACGTGCGCCATTGCTGCGGAGGGACTCCAGATGGACCGAGATACCAATCGCCCTAAGTGAGGCCGAAAAGGAGGAACGTTTTGCAGCCGGGACGGAGCCGGAGGTTTTTGGGCGATTGGCGTCTCAGTCCAGCTGGAGTCCCTTTGCAGCAATGGCACATGCGTGGAACCTGGCGGCCAGATGCGCCCCTGACTACGTGGCGCCCTAAGCGGGTGCTTACTTTGCTTAATGGTAAATCCGCCCCTGGTGGCAGGCAGGGCCGTAGCCAGGATTTTGATTCGGGGGGTGAGTCTGACTGAGAGAGGGTCTACCCTAGCAAACCTTTTGTATCATTATCCCAATACCCCCATGCATGGTGATCAGATTATGATATGAATACACATAACAGTTTAAATAATGTACCAGTAAGGTCTTCTCGCGGACCACCCTGAAAATGGGGGGGGGGCTGAAGCCCCCCAAGCGCCCCCGCCCCAGCTACATGCCTGGTAGCAGGGCAGGCCTTTCCTTGGAATATCCCACCACTGTCACCAAATATAGAGAGGATTGGGGATTTTAAACGTTGACAAATCCCCTAAAGCTGCCACCAGTTATAATACGTTAAGATTATGTATTAAGAAATTCCAACCACTGTACCCCCAAATGTAATGGCATGTGTGATTGTTTAAATAGAAATCAAAAGCTGAACTGAGCTGGAACGATCTTCTGGCTGAAAAACCTCTTGAAAAACCTCTTGAAAGACCACTGGCCACCACCACAATTATTAGCAATACTAAGCCTTTGGCTGACTTGAGATAACTTAGGCAAGAATGCTCTGGCTTTGCATTCAGGCCTGTGTACTGAGGTAACACTGAATAAATTATTTCTTCAAAAGGTACGCTGCCACCATTTATACTTGTGATTACTGCTGGAAACTGCTTTTAAATTCCTTTGACAGAGGCACACGTGAGGCAGATGTGTTGAACAATTAAACAATTAAGTTTATTTAAGAGAATTTACAAAATAGGCATTAAGCTTAGTGGTTCAGAAATATTGGCACAAAAGCATATGGTTCCTTCAAGCAGTTTAAATCTTTGTTACAAAACTCCACTCCTGTTTATATTCTATTTTTATTGGAAGGATTTGAAAAAGGTAATGAGATCCGAGATGGATGCCCCCTTGGCACCTATCTAAAATGGCTGCCAATTTCTTGGGCCCACTTTTCCAGGCTTTACCAAGCCTACCAGGTAAGGAATTCATCACTGAGCCATTCTTACTGTCAAAAAATATTTCTAATGTTTGTTTATCCAAGGCATATTTGCCCTGGACTCACTGGGATTATTTCTGAATAAAAACATGAATGTTTGAGTTGCAAGTCCTTTCTGCAATAATACTGAAAATATCATTTTGAGTTTCGCTCCAAAATATCCCCCTATACTTTGAAATCCATGCTGCACTGCATAAAGCTTGCAAAATAAAATACTAGAAAATGTGGAATAATATTTTTTTTAGTCTGAAAACAAATATACCATTAACAGAATAGCTGGGAGTCAAAAGGAGGAGTATATATTCTTTTTCAAACATCTATGCCCCAATTCATATGGGAGCCACTCTAAAAATTATGTTATTATTACATTAATAAAATAGGATGCAGGACAAGGAGGCAACAATGGAGTATCACGATCCTACTATCCTTGAAACAAGCAAAAAATCCTGCATCTTCTCAGTCAGTCAGTCAGTAGCCTTTATTTCGGTCAACAAACCATCGGCTAAGTCAGGTGAAAATAGAACCATAGAATACAACATTTAAGAAATTAATAACATTGCATTTGGGTTATGATTAATAAGAACATTAATAAGAACAAGCCATGCTAGTGAGAAACAAGAGGGAGAAAATAAACAGAAGATGGAATGCCCTGGTTGATGCTTCCCTAAATAACAACTCTAAGCAATTCTGGGCCCTGGTCACGGGAATGCTGGGATCTGGGAAAATATCTCCCAAATGCCATATACCAGCACAGGTGTGGGAAACATACTTCACTTTACTATATGGATCAAATGAAGAAACCATCAGACGGGAGGGGGGAAGAAAATACCATCTCCATTGGTATCATAGACATACCACAATGGCCCCCTGTGACCAGTAGGGAGATAAAAAGTCTGATCTCATCACTTAAAAATGGCAAAGCCCTAGGGCCAGATCAAATAGCCCCCGAATTTCTAAAAAATAACATCTCATGGTGGACGGCTTTCCTGGCCCCTCTTTTCACACACATCAACCGCACAGCCTTAATTCCTGCTTCTTGGTCAAAATCTACTCTAATTCCAATATTCAAAAAAGGGGACAAAAACGATCCAGCGAATTACCGTCCCATCAGCTTACTCTCGGTGGTGGGCAAACTCTATGCTCGCCATCTATATAGCAGGCTCCTAGACTGGTTAGACTCAGAAAAAGTAATAGGTGAGGAACAGGCAGGTTTTAGAAAAGGACGGTCTACTATAGACCACTGTATCGTGCTAAGCCACCTAGCAGAAAAATACCAAACTCCTCCATACAAAGGACTATTCACCGCTTTTATCGATCTAAAAGCTGCCTTTGATTCAATTCCAAGGAATTTGCTATGGCAAAAATTGCAGAAGACCACAATGGACAAAAGATTGCTCTGGCTGATTAAGAGCCTATATTCAAACACTTCAACACAAGTAGGATGTGGTGTACAAGGCAATCTCTCAAAACCAATAGCAGTAAATAGAGGGGTACGCCAGGGGTGCATCCTGGCCCCTATCCTGTTTAATCTATACCTGAACGACCTGGCCACTCATGTCTCACTACCAAATGGACATCCCCCTAAAATCTCATCCACCAATATACCCCTTTTGCTCTATGCAGATGATGCATCTTCTGCACCTCAGGGTTGCCTTGCATTGATTTGCTTTTTAATGCTCACCAGAATTATTTCTTCTTGCCCTCCCCCCCCCCCCTTTTTTTTTTTTAGCTGAACACCAATTTAAGTAATGCTCCAACCAAACAGGATACCTTTCATTCTCCTAATGTTTGGTCTACAACTCCCAACCATCGCAACCAACACAAGAAATGGTAAGCCCCCATAGGAGCTAAAGTCCAAGACAATTCAAAGGCCCAAGACACCCATTTCTAGATTAAAAGAACAGTGAACGCCTACTATATCCAGTTGCATGGAATTGGACACAGTTTGCAGTCATTAACAAAGCTACTCTTCTGACCATCTCCCCCACCAACCCTGAAGGTCAGAGAAAAAAACCCTACGTACATTGGAGAAATCGCCAATCAGCTGTCTGAAGCTGTAATCTTGATCAAGTGCTTTGACAATTTCAATGTCTGACAGAGAGGCTGTCTTCTTCAAAAGCATGGCCTATAAAGAAATGGTCATTAGAAACATTAAAGTAAGAGCGTTCCTCTTCACCTACTCTGTATGGATAGAGGAGGAAAGATAAATCAGTGGAAGATGCGGACTTTATCCTGGCTGCTGTGCCTCCAAACAACTAGCATTGAGGAGCTGCCATTCTGTTTGCCACCAAGATCCAAGTGTTCAGGCAATGAGTCCTGAAGGCCCGGTCTCAACCAAGCAATACATTACCATAGCCCTTCAAAGATTGAACATTTCATGTTAGAAGATAGGTAAGGAATATTGTTGCATTTATTAGGTACATTGTGGTTAAATACAATAGTTGCTATAAGGTGCGGATTTGTTTGAAGGGAGTGAGAGAATGAAATACGAGGGCGGGTCAATAAGTCCGTGACTTTTTGAATAAAACACAGGTTTTTGGAATTTTTTTTTTCAACATAGTCTCCTTTGAGCTCTATACACTTTGTCCAACGTTTCTCCAATTTTTTTATCCCTTCCAAAAAATAAGATTTGTCAAGGTCATCAAAATAGGTATTTGTTTGTGAGATTATTTCACTGTTAGAGTCAAATCTCTTTCCACCGAGCCATTTCTTCAGGTTTGGAAACAAGAAATAGTCACTCGGGGCTAAATCCGGAGAATAGGGCGGATGAGGGAGCAATTTGTATCTCAATTCATCGATTTTTGCCATGGAAACTGCACCCTTGCTTTTGTGGTTGATTGTGAGCAAACGCGGCACCCATCTTGCGGAAAGCTTTCTCATACCCAAGTGATCATTTAAAATTGAAACCACTGAGCCATGTGAGATGCTTATGTGTCAGGACTGGGAGACTTGAGCTTAGGAGAAGTTCAGGTTCCCAGCCTGCCATGAGATTGCACCGACCTTTGCCCCAGTTCTTTGGTGACCTTGGCTCCAGTTACATAGAGACTGTGCTGAGTCAGATGGGAGTGACGTAACTTCCAGGTGTATGCGGGGCTGCGGAGGGAAGTGAGGCAAACTCCTCCGAGCCTGGACATTGGACAATTGGACTCATAATGCTGATTCATGGACCCATGAGGTCACATCCCTTCGGACTGTGGGATATGCTGACTCACTCGGATATGGTTCAACCCTGCTTGGACATTGCATGGGCAATGGGAGGGGGCTTAGGGTATATAAGGTGTGTTTGGGTGGCGGGGCGGCGCTTTAGCTTCACATGTGTCATACCTGCAATAAAATCGTGTTGGACCGTGCTTCAATCTACGCGTGATCCTTACCGAGTGTTGGAGAGTCGTTACAGAAGCTAAAGCCCCTTTTCAACTATCCCAGCAATGGAGAGGTTGGCTTGGAAAGAAGAAGAATATATTGATCGATGGAATTTGGCTCCTGAAGAAGTCCGGCGGACTATGGAGTGGGACTGGACCACCCTTGACCAAGTGGGGTTCCCGGATGAGCACCGAGAGATGATGGCATCGGGAGGTGCAATTGCCCAGGAGGATGAGCTTCGTGAAGCCGAGCGACTGTGGGAAGCTCAGGTGAGCTCGGTAATGGCCTGTCGAAGGAGGGAGCAATACGGCTCCAGTCAGGCGGAGATCCGGAGGGCCGGAGGGATCGGAGAAGCTGTTCCGAAGGACTGGTCAGCTCAGGCGGATCCAGAAGTGCGTGGGACCAGGGAGACTGTGCCGAAGGACAGGCCAGTTCAGGTGGACCTGGCGGAGCGTGGTAGTGAGACCACGGAACCTGCATCACTGTCGGAGTTGGAAGTGATGAAATGTAAGTTGGAGGCCATGGAACAGACCATGAGGAGGATGTCTCGAGCCATGTCCCGAAGAGAGCCGATAGACTCGGTATGGAGTGCCCCGGGAGGAGGAGACTTCACTTATTATTCATGGATGGATGGCGGAACATCAGCTGAGCGTCCTAGATCTCCTTTGGGAGTGAGGACCGTAGGTGGCCATCCAGAAGGAAGTCCGGTTCGGTGAGGCGCCCTGTGCAACAGGCTGGAATGGGAAGAGGTGTTTCAAGGCTCGAGGTCCCTCAAGGGAGGGGAGTGCTGTCCCAGGAGTTCGGGGCCCGTATGAAGAAGGAACCATTACGGGTTGAGTTTGAAGGTGAAGCCTGCAAGGTAGCCTTTTTTGCTGCTGCGGTGCAAGATCATATGGAGGACTACGGTCACCTTTATCCCAGTGACAGCAGCCGAGTGCAGGCCATCGGAGCGGTGTTCAAAGGAAGGGCAGCTGAATGGTATGTCCAATGCCATGACCGCCGGGACCCGTGTTTGAGATCCGTGAGAGCTTTCCTGCAGGCGATCGAAATCGGTTTTGGGATCCGTTGGAGAGAATTAAGGCGAAGGAAGCGCTGCGCTGCCTGGCCCAGGGATCCCGGTCCGTCACCGAGTATGCAGAGGAATTTATGGGATTGGCTGGAAAAGTTGCAGAATGGTCTCAAGCTACCCTACTTGAGTTGTTTAAGGACGGCCTGCGGAAGGAGATCCTCGAGTGGTGTCTGCATCGGGATGATCCTGGCGATGTCGATGGTTGGATCCAGTTGGCCGGCAGCGTAGAGGGGATCCTAGCCCAGGTGCAGCGGCGTCGTTTCCAGTCTGCGAGGTCCAGGGTTCCGGTCGTGGTGTTGCTGAGGGGCGAGTCCGAGGAGGAGAGCCTAGGCGTGGCAGTGACAACCGATCCAGTACTATGAGAAGGCCAACGATGGGATGAGGCCTTTGTTTCATTTGTTCCCAACCCGGTCATTTTGCGTCCCAGTGCCGGCAAAGGCAGGTGCTGGAGCCAGTGAAGGTGGCCTCCGCTAAAGCAGCTTGTGTGGACAATGATGATAAAAAAAGTGTTGGGGTGAGCTCTAATATACAATGCACCTTGGGATTGTTTAAAGGGGATGAGATTGTGGAAAGGAAAGCTTTAGTGGACTGCGGGTGTTCGGAGAACATTATGTCCCAAGTTGATAGCGGATTTGGGTGGGGGACAAAGCCCTTGGAAACGTCCATAACATTTACTCAATTGGATGGGTCCTCCATTGAGGGCGGGCCGTTCTCTGTGGGGACTAAAGATTTAAAGGGTCGGGTGGGACCCTGGGAGGGGGATATTGACTTTGTGGTGGCCCCCATTAAAGGACATGAGGTGGTGTTGGGGATGCCATGGCTAGAGCAGGCAAACCCAAGATCGATTGGAAAACAGGGATTGTACAGTGTGCTCCTAATAAAGGGGGGAGGTTAGAAGTGAAGTGCAAGGGGTGCCTGTCGAGTATTGGGATTATGCAGATGTGTTTAACCCGATTCTGGCTCAGGGTCTTCCCCCTCGCAATGTACAGTGTAGTATAGAGGTTAAGGAAGGGGCTGTCTTGCCTAAACCAAAGATCTATGCCATGACTGTGAAGGAGAAGGAGGCTTTAAGGGAGCAAATAGACGGATATTTAGACAAGGGGTTTATTCGGAGGTCCGAGTCTCCCATTGCGGCACCAGTTTTGTTTCGTGAAAAGAAGGATGGTAGGTTGCGATTGTGTATTGATTATAGAGGTTTAAATGCTGTTAGTACTACCAACTGTTACCCTTTACCATTAATCAAGGATTTGTTGGGTCAGTTAGGAGGTGGTAAGTTTTTTACCAAGTTGGATTTGATTGACGCGTTTCATATGGTGAGGGTGAAAAGGAGCGATCAATGGAAGACTGCTTTCTCCTGCCCCCTCGGGCTATACGAATGGACCGTAATGCCATTCGGATTAGCGGGAGCTCCAGGTATTTTCATGCAATTGATTAATGAGGTGTTGCACCCCCTTTTGTATAAAGGGGTGTTTGTATACCTGGATGATATTGTGATTGTGACGCATACTAGAGATGAGCATGTTCGTCTGGTGAGAGAGGTGTTAGAGAGATTGCGACAGGCGAGTCTGTATGTGAAGTTGAGTAAATGCGAATTTGGCAAGAATCAGATTGATTTCTTGGGATATAGAATTAGTGAGAGTGGAGTTGCGATGGATCCGGCTAAGGTAGATGATGTGTTGAATTGGGAGGCTCCGCAAACTCGTAGGCAGCTGCAGGCTTTCTTAGGGTTAGCCAATTTTTATCGCACTTTTATATCGGAGTTTTCAGCAATAACCCTCCCGCTTACTGAGTTATTGAAGACCAAGGGTAAGGGTGAGTCGAAGAGGACCAGGTCTCCGGGAGCTAAGCTGGATTGGACGAAGGATTGTCAGGAGGCTTTTGTGAAATTAAAAGAGCCTTTACTAATGGACCCTTGTTAATGCATCCGAATGTGGATAAGCCTTTTGTGGTGCAGTGCGATGCTTCTGCTTGGGCATATGGCGGAGTGTTAATGCAGAAGGATGATCAAGGTAGACTGAGGCCATGTGCATATTTTTCTAAGAAATTTGGAGAGCATGAGAGGAAGTGGCCAGTCTGGGAAAAGGAGGCGTTTGCTGTGCGGAACGCTTTGCAAACGTGGCGGCAGTTTTTAGAGGGTGCTGCTTTCCCTTTTGTGGTGATGACTGATCATCAGAACCTCCAGTATTTAAGGAACCCTCAGAAGTTGTCTCCCAAGTTGGTGAGGTGGGCTCAGTTTTTCGCTCGGTTTAATTTCAGGCTGCAGCATATAAGAGGCAAAGAGAATGTGGTGGCTGATGCATTGTCCCGGTATCCGAGTGTGGGAGAGAATGAATTGCATAAGTCGGAAGAGGTGTTTGCTAGAGAGCATTGGGGTCTGGCAGTGCAGACAAGATCCCAAACGGCGAATGAGATTAAGAAGGAGGAAGGCGTGGTAGACGAGTGGAGTTTGGAATTGCAGAAAGGTTATGTAGGTGATGTGTGGTTACAGAGTCATGAGAAAGAATGTAGGCCATTGAATGGTTTGTGGATTATGGGAGGCAAGGTGTATGTCCCTCAGAGTATGAGAGAGAAAGTGCTGAGGTTGAATCATGATCATAGGTCTGCTGGTCATTGGGGAGTCACGAAGACTCTTTTGGCCCTTATAAGCGGTATTGGTGGCCAGGCATGAGGGCTGAGATGAAGAGATATGTAGAGTGTTGTGAGGCGTGTGCTAGAAATAAGGTTCCCTCTGCTAAGCCGCAGGGGTTGATTCAAGTGGTGGTTACTCCCGTGAGGCCGTGGACGCATGTCAGCACTGACTTTGTGGGGGGGAGCTGCCCTCGAGTCGGGGTTATAGGTATATTTGGACCGTGCTGGATATGTTTTCAAAGCAGGCCCATTTTATTCCGTTGAAGGGATTGCCTTCTGCAGGAGAGGTTGGCTGAGTTGTATGTGCAGCATGTGTACCGGTTGCATGGGTGCCCGGAGCAAGTTTTAAGTGATCGTGGAGTTCAATTTACTGCTCAATTCTGGGAGCGATTTTTGGAGGTGTTGGGGGCTCAGAGGCGTCTTACGACCGCTTATCATCCTTGTTGCAATGGGGGCGTGGGGAGAACGCAGAAGTCGTTCGGGGCTTATCTGCGTATTTTCAGCAACAAGGAGCAAAATAACTGGTCCGATCTATTGCCTTATGCTGAAATGGCTTATAACAGCTCTGTGCATTCTTCCACCGGGAAGTCTCCCTTGAGGTAGTCTATGGTCAGGAGGTGGCTCCTTTGCCCCAGCTGTTGGAGTTGGGAGGGAGGAGAGGGTGGAATGGAAGATACGAGCCCGAGAGGACTGGAAGGAAGTAGCGGAGGCTTTGGGAAAGGCGCAGCGTTCTTACAAGTTGTTTGGAGACCGGAAGAGGCAAGAAGGGGAGGAGTATAGCGAAGGAGATCTAGTATGGCTGTCCACGCAGAATTTAAAATTGGGGTATCCATCCAAAAAGTTAAGTCCGAAATATATTGGGCCTTTTAGAATTGAGAAAGCGGTGAATAAGGTCTCGTATACCCTTCTGTTGCCCAAGAGTTTAGGGAAGGTTCACCCCACGTTTCATTGTAGTCTCTTGAAGAAGTATGTGGGGCCCTTTCCTCCTCCGGATTGAATGATGTTTTGTTTTCCAGGGGGAGGACGTGGTGGAGGAGACCGTTATGTCAGGACTGGGAGACTTGAGCTTAGGAGAAGTTCAGGTTCCCAGCCTGCCATGAGATTGCACCGACCTTTGCCCCAGTTCTTTGGTGACCTTGGCTCCAGTTACATAGAGACTGTGCTGAGTCAGATGGGAGTGACGTAACTTCCAGGTGTATGCGGGGCTGCGGAGGGAAGTGAGGCAAACTCCTCCCAGCCTGGACATTGGACAATTGGACTCATAATGCTGATTCATGGACCCATGAGGTCACATCCCTTCGGACTGTGGGATATGCTGACTCACTCGGATATGGTGCAACCCTGCTTGGACATTGCATGGGCAATGGGAGGGGGCTTAGGGTATATAAGGTGTGTTTGGGTGGCGGGGCGGTGCTTTAGCTTCACATGTGTCGTACCTGCAATAAAATCGTGTTGGACCGTGCTTCAATCTACGCGTGATCCTTACCGAGTGTTGGAGAGTCGTTACACCTATGGCTTCCACAATCTCTCACAATTTCATCTCCGATCGGCCAACACCATAACGTGAATTTTTTCAATTGTTTCGAGTGTAGAGACCTCAACTGGGTGTCTAAAACGTTCAGCATCTTCCGTGCTTGTACAGCCACAATGAAATTCAGTAAACCACTTTTTCACCATTGAAATTGATGGTGCATAGTCCCCATAGTATTTATCAAGCTTAGCCTTGGTTTGAGTGATGGTTTTTTCCCCGCAAAAAATAATGCTTAATGAGCACACAAAATTCACTTTTTTTCCATTTTCTCCTCAAATCACGCGGTAGTCTGCTATCAATGGATGTCAAACACAAACTAAATGACACAGCTTGTTCAAATTTTGACAGGAGTCAACTGACAGATGCCTGTTGACAGGAGCAGTGTTGCCCTTTCAGTTAAGAGGTGGGAAATTCAAAAAGTCACGGACTTACTGACCTGCCCTCGTATTTTGGCTGAATGTCAGAGGATTTTAAATAGATCTTGGTGAAAGGGAGAGTGGAGTTTGAGAAGTTCAAGATTCGGAACTTAGCTCGGTTAACTTTTTGAGTGGTTAGGAGGGTTAGGCAAGGTCAGAAATAAAATAAGGTTAGAGTCAGGGTTAGCTACGATATGACAGTGAGAAACAGAGTGAGGGGTATGATTTAGATGTATTAAATAAGTAATCTGTGGTGTTACATTACATTTCTCGTTAGTAAACCATTTTTGTAATATATTTTTGCTTCAGAGAACACAGTTGAACAGAGGTAGAGGTGTCTGATGGAAACCTATATAGTTCAATCAATTGCCTTTATTACAGTTAACAAACCTTAGGCAGATATAAAAATATAATACAAATAAAAGTGACACATAAAACATAATACAGGTTATTAAATGTACACATATTAAAATTGCTGGCCTTAAAATTTATATCTCTTAGAAGCTAATAATATCTAGAGCTGTGTAGTTTTCTACTATTTAGTGTACGACTGTTATAATCGCATGAAGACTGTAGTTAAATTTCTCAGCCTCTCTTCGGTTACTTTTCTTTAGATAAAATGCTCTATATAAATCTATGTAAATAAAAATGTAACGTTTGTTTATGGGATTAACATAACTCAAAAACCACTGGGTGAATTGACACCAAAATTGGACACAATACACCTATCAGGCTAAAGAGTGACCATCACTCATAAAAACACTGAAAAACACAGTAGAAAGGACTTAAAAAGTCAAAAAATAAAATAATACATTACAACGAATGCAAAAAACCACATATATACACATATTCACAAATATATACACACACAACTACACATATATACACACACAAAACACATATACACAGACTGGGCCACAGCAACGCATAGCAGGGGACGGCTAGTCTATATAAATAAAAATGTAATGTTCGTTTGTGGGATTAACATAACTCAAAAACCACTGGGCAAATTGCCGCCAAATTTGGCCACAAGACACCTACTAACCCAAGGAGTGACCATCACTCAAAAAATTGATTTCATCATTTGGGAGTTGTGGTTGCTGGGATCTGTAGTTAACCTGCAATCAAAGAGCATTCTGAACTCCACCAATGATGGAATTGAACCAAACTTGGCACACAGGACTCCCATGACCAACAGAAAACACTAAAAGGGTTTGGTGGGCATTGACCTTGAGTATGGGAGTTGTAGTTCACCTACATCCAGAGAGCACTGTGGACTGAAACAATGATGAATCTGAACCAAACTTGGCACGATTATCCCATATGCCCAAATATGAACACAGATGGAGTTTGGGGGAAATAGACATTTGGGAGTTATAGTTACTGGGATTTATAGTTCCCCTACAATCAAAGAGAATTCTGAACCCCACCAACGACAGAACTGGGGCAAACTTCCCACACAGAACCCCCCATGACCAACAGAAAATACTTAAGGCCATCCAGTCGAATTCCCTTCACCAGGGCAAGAAAATGTAATCAAAGCCCTCCTGACAAAGAGCCATCCAGCCATAGATATAGATAGATAGATAGATAGATAGATAGATACGGTAGATATAATTCACACAGAGAGAGATATAGGATCATAGATTTGAAAGGGACCCCTAAAGAAGGACAATTATATGTTGCATATTCCAGAGTAGGCAAACCAGAAAACCTCCACATCAACACTGACAAAGGAACAGCAAGAAATACTATTTACCCACAAGCATAAAGAAATTACATATATTAGAAACCAACACTTTCTCATTACTTTATTTTCCAGATCACAAGCCTGGGCCACAGCAATGCGTGGCAGGGGACTAAATAAGCTCCCGCACAGAAACCACAAGGGTATCTTGGAGGGGGAACCTTGGTGGCTGCAGTGGTGGGATAAGAAGAATTATCCACACAGTGGTGGTAATGTTGGGGACAAGTGGAAGACTTCACATAATATCTTACCCTATCTGCCTCTTCTTGGATTGTATTGTTCTTCCATTTCACCTTGGCAGCCATTTGATCATCTTGGGCATTTGTTGCCCTTTTCAACATAGGTCTGTTCAGTTTCTCTGGCAGCGATGGTGATCGGAATAGGCGGCTCTTGTTCATTGAAACCTGCTCAGAGTAGGGTGCAAGCAGGAAAGGAAAGAAAGACAGGCCTGAGGCATGAAAACCCTTGCAAGTGTTGCAGCCTAGCCACCTATTTGATCCCTTTTCATCCAGACACTACACAGTTCAACAATAATAATGAGTTTATTAAGAAAGGAGTACATAAAAGTAACAGTTTCAAAATAGCGCAAGAAATTCTGTAAAAATAATTTAAAATAAGCAAACTAAGCATGCAAGAAAGTCAAATCAAAGGCCAGCTTGTAAAAGTGGTATCCAAGTTACTGCACATTCATGAGCTAGATACCAAGAGCTTGATAAAAGCACCCACTCTGAACATGAATCCAAAAAATCACAGAAAGTAAAATATTATTTCCCACACCTGGGCTCCCTTTGTTTATTTTTCATTCTCTGAGAACAACAAATCTGTCTCTGCTTCACACCCTCCCATCTGAGTAATAAATGCTCGGTTGTCGGTAACCCTCCAGTCTCCTCCACATTCCTTTGATAGTCAATCCCTGGGAGATATTCATGAGAAACACAGTCTGTTTCCCCGACAACAGATCTATCCAAAACACCTCCAAAAACACTTTTGCTTTCCCCGCAGAAGTAACAGGCTCAAACAAAAAAATCCTCAACCTCATCCTCAGAGCTGTAACTCCTACTCTGGTCTTAATCTGTTTACATTATGTTTTCAAGTATGTTGTGTTTTGTTGTTCATTGCTGTGAACCACCCTGAGCCTTTTCGGGAAGGGTGGTATATAAGTCGAAATAATAATAATAATAAAAGGCAGAGGCGTCAACAGGCCTCAACAGCAAGCCTCTCACTTATTTTACAAGGTTGTTACACTTGGGTGCAAAGCCAGTTGCATCAGAAGTTTAGTTTGTGGACATGATTAGCTAGATCAGAAATGGGAAACAAGTAGCCTCCTGTCCATATGCCTTTTGGGGGAGGGAAGGAGGGCAACACAATGATAGACATCATGGTGTTGGTGTGTGCCATTTGACATTCCCTTGAGTTAAGTGAATCAAATTATTTGATCAAGTCTCCCAGAGAAGTTTAACAGCCACATTTCTTCAACAACCTTGTAAGTAAAACCACGGTTTTAGTAGCCCACAGTATCTATGTCATTGACTTCCCTCGAGGTCAACTTGGAGGGAACATACATGTCTTAAGAAAATTGATTTGCTATGTAGGAGGTATGAGCTTGTACTTGCCTCACTGATATTGATGTCCTGAGTGAAGAGAGGTCCAGACAACAAGGCAGCCATGCTGGAGAGATGCCCAGTGTGAGACCTCTAAGGACGAAGCACAGAACACAAAGAAGCAAAACACGGAACCGATGTACGACAGCCAAATCCAAGAAAGGACAGAGCTTCTGTATCTTTAACAGTTGTGTGGAAGAAGGAAATTTGGCAAGTGCAGCAGGAATGACAAAGTACATTTTCTCTGAAATCCTTTCTTCCATGGAGTCATAAAGAATCCTTTCTCCTTTTTTGCATTTGACCTCCCTAAATCCAAGGAAAGGTTCATAGCTCTGAATTCAAAAGATCACATTATAATAGAATTGTATTATGTATTGATATGCCAATGTAATTAAATATGTCCAACAAGAATATAATGTCCCCCCACAAAAAAACCCAGCATTTTGCAATAACAATATTAATCCTTCAAGCAGTGAAAATACATACCAAATACATTTAGTGGCTACACTTTCCATTGAGCTTTCTGAATCTCAGTGCTCAAAAAATTGAGAAAAATTTACTTGCTTGAAATATATGGTCTTTTACAACCGTGGAAGCTCAAATGATTAAAAACTTCTTGATAGAGACAGATCAATAGATTTGAGGCCAACACCACAATGCTATTCTTTACTAAACCTGGGAAACCATGCCTATTTTAAGCTTCCCTTCAATTTTCTTATTTTACCTTTGTCTTATGTCCAGCATGACTACTTCTGCATTTTAAATTTGATAGATTGGGATCATACAGCCTGTCAGCTTGCCTCCCATAGGCTGTATGATGTCGCAGAAGCGCTTCTCATGCCTTTGGTACACAGGCATGAAACTTTTTTGACATATACAAAAATGGTTTTATACTGGCAAAGAGACACGAGGAAGAGGCATTATGGAGAGCAACAGGAAACGTCTTGGATTCACAAGATCCAAAAACCCTTTGTCATTCTAGCATGGCATCCTATCAAAAGCTCTCTGTTCTCTGCATCCATATTTACAACTTCGGAGAAGTTGTATAATGGCAAGACCTACTTCTTTGATTCCCTAAGTAGCACAAATGCTTGAAGGGCAACCCTGTCATTCTCTCTTTACCTCTGACCCGTCCTTATTAGTGAGATAAATCTCTGAAAAGCTGTCCAGGCTGTCTGGAGTTCTTGCTGATTCCACGGGAGCAATTGGACTGCCAAGGTCTTTGATCTCTAGGTCACCAGCTTCCTGAAAGAAGAAAAGAACCCACAGGTAACCACCCGAGAGCACCCCCTAATCCGCCCTGCTAGGCACAGATGGCCTTGATAAGTCAGAGGCTTGCCGAACCCTCCCTTGGCCCATTTGTGTCAGCGCTAGCCTTGTACATGGTGGGCTTGGGACAAAGAGTTCCTACTGATAAGAACTAGACAAGGGGAGGGTACATGGCAGAAGATATGGACCATAAGGTGAAATTGCCTGATTGTCTTTTAACCAATTGAGCCTTACAATGATTAAGTGACACCCCCAAAATGGTGGTATAGCACTGTGAAACTATAAAAGCAAATGTACTGTCACTGATCAGGGTCCCTCCATTTTGGGGGCACCATTGGAGCGCTAGTTCTCTGTATTTTTCTACCTCTTTTTAGTTTTTCAAAATAAACTTTTTGAGAGCCAGAAATGACTACTTATTTTGCTTCCCATGTCTCAAGCTGCACCTTTTAAGAGATTGGGGTGAGTTTGTGATGCCGTGAACTCAGATACCCAATAGACCTGGATGGCAGAACTGAAATTTTGCAAATCTCTTTGCAGTAGTCTGCCTGAGCAACCAGTGGGAGAAGTGTGGTCTTGCCGTGGCAGTAAAGCAGTCAGCCAGTGACATCCCTTTGCAATGTGATTTTGTCTTCAAGGTTGTGCTATGGGCCTTGGCAATGTGCCATGACATCTCCTGATCCAGAAAGCAATTTCACCTGACTGCATAATGCCACATGGGACCACCCCCCACCATCTTGGCTGGAGAATTGAGGATCTGTCAGATTGGGGAACTAGGGACGCCCAGCATTTGAGCTTAATGGGGTTTAGGAGAGGAATGTGTGTGTGTGTGTGTGTGCTTGAGATGTCCAATTATGGATGTTGTTTTAAATTGTTGTTAAATTGTTTTTAATTGTTGCTGTTCAGGCATGGAATAATGCCACTCATGTAAGCCACCCTGAGTCCCCTTCGAGGTGAGAAGGGCAGGATATAAATGTTGTAAATAAATAATAAATAAATGACGCGAATGATACTGCATTTCTGTATTAACTCGCAAGAGGAACAGTCAGTTCCTGGGCAAAGTTTGTGGAATAAAGTTGGTCTTGGTTGCTGTGAATTTTTTGGGCTGTATTCTCTCCTGACATTTCACCTGTATCACCAGAGCCCCGGTGGCACAATGGGTTAAGCCCTTGTGCCGGCAGGACTGAAGACTGACAGGTCGGAGGTTCGAATTCAGGGAGAGTACGGATCAACTCCCTCTGTCAGTTCCAGCTCCCCATGCAGGGACATGAGAGAAGCCTCCCACAAGGATGGTAAAACATCCTGGTGTCCCCTGAGCAACGTCCTTGCAGACGGCCAATTCTCCTACACCAGAAGCAACTTGCAGTTTCTCAAGTTGCTCCTGACACAGAAGAAACAAAACAAAACCCTGAATCTGTGGCAAGCATCCTCAGAGGTTTGTGCAGAAGTCTGTTATAAATGAAGCAGTATGAAAAAAAAAAACCCCTTACTGGTCCCCGACATCAAATAACCTGAGAAGCCCTGCTGCACATGACGCATGTTGGACGATAGCCCAAATAAACCTATTGCAAACACATAAAGTAGGAAAACATATAGACAGATACATGGGCTATATAGGCAGTTCTCCAAGTTACGAATAAGATAGGTTCTGTAGGTTTGTCTTAAGTTGAATTTGTAAGTCAAAAGAGGTACATTTTCTATGTAACTCCATCCATCCATCTATCTATGGATAGCATAGGGAAGAGTTAACACCCCTGTGGTGTTTGTTTTGCTGTCTGTGTACCTGTTCAGACTATTTCATCTCACTTTCCGCCCCTGTGATAATTAGATTTTGAAAAAAAAAAAAGCTTGTTGTGGAAACAAGGATCGGTGAGAAATCTTCAGTTGTCTCACCCTTGTTCTTAACTATGAGCCGTTTGTAAGTTGAGTATTTGTAACTCAGGGATTGCCTGTACTTGGTATTTTCAAGTGCAGTTATTTTAGAATAGTTAGTAAATCATATTAACCCACCAGCATTGCATTGTAACAAGTCAGCGGTGAGTCTGGTAGTCTTTTCCGGAACCGCAGGGACATTGGCCATCCTGGATGATTATACAGTCTGCCTTCCTAAGAGGATATAAAGAAAAAAGAGCACTGATAGTGAACTCCTACACTGAAGTCAAGAACAGAGGAACTGTGCCAGGGGTGTGCAACTTGGTGTCTTCCAGGTATTTTAGACATTACAGATCTCACCATTAATTGTGTTGGCTACGGATGAAGGGAATTACAGTCCAAATTTATCTGAAGGGCTGCTCTTTACACTCCCTCCTGAGCTGGAGGCAAGCGTGCTTCCCATCATGACACGGAGGAAGTGCCTAGATTCTGCAGCCTTTGGGTCTGCACAGCTGCCTGGCTTACACTTTACACATACATATGAGAAAAAAAGTTAACTAAGGTCACTGGTACTCACATTGTCCTTGATTGTAAAAGGACTGCTGTCCTCCCCAGTCACACAATGAATTCCATGCGGGAGGTCTGGAGTGCTGCATCGTACTTGGGGCTGAATGGCCAAAAGCAAAATGTAAGAGTGTTTTCTGCACGTATAGATTATGAACTCCAGAACAGCAACAACTGGTATACCAGGCTCTGTGGAACATGACTTGATGGCCTGTCTGGAGTCTGGAAATTAGCACATGTTGCCACTGTTATGAGTCTTAATATGACTCTATCAAGATTTTGGCCAGATTTAACCAGAGGTAGCTTTTGCCTTCCTCTAGGGTTCAGTTTGAACTGCTTAAGGAAAACCATTGGGTTTCCAATATCCTAGTTCCCCTCTCAAGCCACTATATCACACTGGCTCTCAGTCACCCCTAAGGTGAGCAAACTCAGATCCAGGACAGCATCAAAAGAAGGCATTTCACCAACTGCGACCAAACCTCGTGAAGTCTGACTTGACCATGGTGGTCCATGCCTTGGTTACCTCTAGATTGGATTACTGCAATGTGCTGTACGTGGGGCTTCCCTTGAAGATGGCCCGAAAACTTCAACTTGTCCAACGCCCGGCTGCCAGATTAATAACCGAGGCAGGTTACCGGGAGCGGTCGACCCCCCTGTTTAAAGAGCTTCACTGGCTGCCGTTTATTTTCTGAGCCCAATTCAAGGTGCAGGTGATCTATTATATAAATGGGTTCACGTCATGTGATGTATACCTCAAACAAAGAAACCATACAACGCAGAAACACAATACTTGCCAACAGAAATAGGCCTCAAGCAAGGTACGTTTGTAGCAAAGAAACTTCCCCCCCAAAACCTAAAAGGCCCCCAAAACAACGAATAAAAATAAAACTACATTTACCAGCATCCTCCGGGGCAGCCAACGACTCACCCAGCCTCTACATTCTGAACAACATGATTGGCTGCCAATAAGGGCGGATTTGCATAACTGCTGTAACCATAGCATCGCTGGCAAGAGCCATCCAAGGCTAGGATAGAATGCTGAGAGATTTCAGTTGGTGTTTGAGGGTTAAACTGCCAAAACCAAACTCTGAGGGAGCAATTCTCCAGCAAATTCCTACCCACGCAACACAACACAACTTCCAATCACAACCCATCCCACCAACCTTACGGGACCCCGTACACACAACACCTACAAACACCACAAACTAAAACCATTCCTTCCTTCCACACAGACATAAACTGACCCAAAAGACAAGCCATGCCTTATAAAAATAACAGCATCGGACGACACACTCACAACGCTACATACATCAAACAAAAAAGGGCAGAACAAACGCCAGAACAGAAACACACTGCGCAGCAGAGACACAAACAACAGGTCACTGCACGACGCACAGCTGAGAACCAATGCAAAGAACTGCACGACAAGAAGAAGCGTGCAGCCAGGAACAACAAAGACGCAGAAATGCAACACAACAGCAGCGCAAGGAGCGCAGAAACACGACGCCGCAACACAGAAAACAAACTTCAAAAACACCACAACCACCCACCACCTAGCCTTCAGATACAACGCTGCAGAACACTACAGCATGGTGCCAGAGGCCGACTATGGCACCCTAACGCACATCTGCACACACTGCAAAGCCCTGAAATACCCAGCAGAAACACCAGGAATGTGCTGCCTAGCCGGTAAAGTCTCTACCACCACTTGCCACTCCTCCACAACCACTACAGACTTTGCTGAGTGGACACACTCCAGAATCAAAACACTTCCTCCGCTATATAAGACAATACAACTCATGCTTCCAGATGACATCATTTGGAGCACACATAGAAAGTGCGCAATTCATGCCTACATGACCCCACCAAGACCGTAAGTAACATCATTTCCAACCCTTACATCTCGCATCTCCTAAATAGGGCACAGCAACGCGTGCCGGGTACAGCTAGTTACCTATAAAGCCCTAAACGGTTTGGGACCCACCTACCTTTGTGACCAGCTCTTCTCCCATGAACCAGCCCGAGCCCTTTGCTCCTCAGGGGAGGCCCTCCTTTTGCCCCTGCCAGTCTCACAGACCTGGCTTGTGAGCACTAGGGAGAAAGCCTTCTCCTCTGTGGCCCCCCGACTTTGGAATTTCCCCCCGGGAGAGATTAGGAATGCCCCCTCACTGGAATCCTTCAGAAAACAACTGAAAACCTGGTTCTTCCACCTGGCCTTCGGAAATTAGGCTCCCCAATATGCCCCCGTTTTTGGCGAGACTTCTTCCCCTATGTCAGGGCTGTCCAACTTCTACCGGACCTGTGGCCGGAATTCCAGTTACTGATGACCTGGGGGGCCGAAGGGTCTGCCTCCGCCCCGGCCCGCCCCCTCCCGGCTCCACCCCAGCTCCGCCCTCCCTGGCTCCACCCAGGCTCCGCCTCCCTGGCTCCACCCCTGCCCCGCCCCTCCCGGCTCCACCCTCTCCCGCCTTGAGGTGTCTGTGGAGGACACTGGGGCTTTGACTTGGAGATAGAGATGAACACCAAAATCCCAGTCTCAAGTCCCAGTCCCTGCTTTGAACTGGATTATATTGCAGTGTGGACTCAGGCCCTTCACACAGCCATATAACTCAGAATATCCAGGAAGGAAACCCCACAAAACCTGCTTTGAACTGGATTATATTGTAGTGTGGACTCAGGGCCCTTCACACAGCCGTATA
>JARBWK010000001.1:61579689-61629689 GCA_030556195.1 Anolis apletophallus | reverse complement strand
AGGGGGAAAGAGAGAAAAAGGAGGGAGGGAGAGGAGAGGGGGAGGGAGGGAAGTAGGAGGAGGAGAGCCTGCTCCTCCTCCTGCCCCGCCTCCTCCCCCGCCCCCCGAAAAAAAAATAAATAAAAATAAATAAAAATATTCCAAAAATATTCCAAAAAAATATTTAAAATTTTTTTTAAAAAAATCTTAAAAGGCAGATATCTTGCAGGAGGGTAGGGGGCCGTGGAGAAGGGGTTGGGGGGCCGTATACGGCCCGGGGGCCATCAGTTGGACAGCCCTGCCCTATGTGATCCTTTATGTTTGACACTACTCCAGTTATCTCCCCCGAGTTTTTAAACATTTTATATGTACATGTGGCTCGCCCTGTCGTTTATGTTTTAGATTTACCTATGTTCTTGTGTTTTCAAAGATCTATTTATTTTATTGTGTTTGTTGCTTTTATTGTGTTTATTGTTTTCTGATGTTTTTGATATTTTTGTGATGTAAGCCGCTCCGAGTCCCCTTTGGGGAGATGGATGCGGGTTATAAAGTTTTATTATTATATTATTATTATTTCCAGCCCAGGATTTATTTATTCAGATTTACACCCTGTTTCTCTCACAGAAGTGGGATCGATTATCTTCTTACAATTTTGCCTATGAGATGCCTACAAGAAGGATATGAGTACAATAGCACTATAGTTTTTGTTTGTGCTCTCAAGAAACTGCTATACAGACTGCTTCTAGTACTTGAGATAATTGCATTTCCATCATGACTGGTAGTCATTGAGAGCCTCATCCTCCATGGATTTGTCCAGTTCCACTTCAAAGCATTCCAAGTTGGCAGCCATTCCTATACCGTTTGGTAGATAATTTCTCTGTTTCATTACACACTGTGCAAGAACCTATTAATCCAATGCCTAGAAAAGAAGGAACTCTCTCTTTTCCAGGCAAATCCAATTCTAACTCTTGCAGCTCTGGGGCTGAAGAAATAATATAAAAAAGAACTCTGGCGCCATCTACCGGCCAAAGGAACACAAGCACGTGTTCCAGCAAAACCACCAAGTATAGGAATATCAATCTGAACTGAAATGGATTTAAATGCCTGTTCCTATCTCCACACCTTCTTCTGGTTTCAAAGAACACCTCTGCCTCCTTTTCCACCCCACAACTCACACTCCCCACCTTATTTCTTTTTCCCTTGTGTGTATTGTCTTTTCAAGTCTGTAATTATCAGGACTGTGTTTCTCTTTTAATTTATTGGGAGAAGACAACTGTTTGAAAATAAGGTAAAAATACAAGTAGGAAATACATACATTCATGTAAACTCAAAACACACTCACTTGGAACAGCTGCACACCTTGCCTTCTTGAGCCTTTGCTGGAAGGGAAAGAAAAGATAACCAGTCAGTGGTTGGAGTTGCCTTCCCAATAACTGTTCGGGGTGCCCTGGAAAGACTCCACAGAAGACCTAGGACTCAATTTACCATCCACTCTCAATTGTATTAACAGAACAATTACGCCTTTTATGAGCTATCTATGGACTCAAACCTACTGCTTGTTTGTTTAGCCTGAACTATTTCAGTTGATTTTTCATCTTTTAATTACGTTCTGTCTTTTTAAGTGTACCTTTAAAACATTTTAATATTGTCAATAATGTAACCTTATTTTAATGTTCACTTTTTTGTTCATTATGACCCCCAAGATCTGTGTCATTTATTCATGTCCGACAAAAGATGCCCTCTCTAGGCATTTTCCAGAACCTCCAGCAGGACTTCATGGTATTCTTGGCCAATTGATCCTCAGTTTCAATTCTGTTCAATAATAATATACAGGAGCTCCTGGTGGTGCAGTGGGTTAAACTGCTGCGCTGCTGAACTTGCTGACCAAAAGGTCACAGGTTTGAATCCAGGGAGTGAGGTGAGCTCCTGCTATTAGGCCCAGATTCTGCCAACATAGCAGTTTGAAAACATGCAAATGTGAGTAGATCAATAGGTACTACTTTGGCAGTAAGGTAATGGCACTCCATGCAGTCATGCTGGCCACATGTCCTTGGAAGCATCTACGGACAACTGCGGCTCTTTGGCTTAGAAATGGAGATGAGCACCACCCCCCAGAGTAGGACATGACTAGACTTAATGTCAGAGGACAATCTTTACCTTTCCCCCATTAATATCCATGAATCCACATATCCACAGACAGTCTGGGATATGGGGTGGTACTGTATGTTTTAAACTTTATTTATTTATTTATTTATTATTTCGATTTGTATATCGTCCTTTCCGACTGGCTCAGGACGGTTTACAGCATATCGAATTGCATCATAAAACACATCAACAACAACAACATAAAAACAGGAAATAAAACCAATTTAACAGTATTCTACTATAGCCAAGAGTGGTTATTCATAAATTGAATGCCCGCTGGAACAGTGCTGTTTTACAAGCTATCCGGAAAGCCGGTAGCTCATTGACTGCTTGAACTTCCGGTGGCAAGCTGTTCCACAATTGAGGTGCAGTCACAGAGAAAGCTCTGTGCCTAGTTGACAACAGGTGGATGGTTCGCAGGGAAGGAATCTGGAGAAGATTGCGATCTTCAGAGCGGAGAGATCTCTGGGGAACATATGGGAGTAGGCAGTCCCTCAAGTACACTGGCCCCAGACCATACAAGGCCTTAAAGGTTAAAACTAACACTTTGAAGATAATCCGGTGCTCAATTGGTAACCAGTGCAGTCGCTGCAGAGTTGGAGTGATATGTGCCCTGGTCGGCACTCCGGCCAGGAGCCTCGCTGCTGCGTTCTGCACCAGTTTAAGCTTCCGGATGACCGACAAAGGAAGACCAATGTAAAGGGTGTTACAGTAGTCTAGCCTCGAGATGACCGTCGCTTGGATCACTGTGGCTAGGTCACTTCCGGTGAGATAGGGCGCCAGCCGCCTAGCCTGCTGCAGATTGTTTTTTTAAATTGTAAATCTCCTTGAATCCCAATTTTAGGAGAAAAGCTAAATATAATAAATATAACGACGGTATCTTGAGTTGATCAAAAGGTGGCACATGAAACAAAATTCAATACTCACTTTATTTTTATGCTGACTAACTTGGTAAAAACAAGCCCTTAGTAGCACAGGCAACTATGTCCTTTCAGATATTTTTGGACTGTAGCTCTCATAATCCTTTACTAATGGCTATGCTGGCCAACAATGATGGTAACTGCATTTATACAAAAACATTTGGAGGTCATTGCTGCCCACTGCCAGCTAGGCTGGCACTGCAGGTGCCATTAAAGTGCTTTTCACTGAATTTTTAACCATAAACTCTGATGAACTAAACAACATTGGTTAGCAGAACATATATGGAATCAACATATGCTCTAAAATGCGTTGACAGATCTTACACTTGATCCTGAAGTTCCCCTGAGTCCTTCTGATCTGCAACAGGACAGAAAGAAGTCAGCAAAATAACAAAGGAAGGAGTCACGAGTAAAATACAGCTGATGGGATGAATGCCAGAATAGTGCCTATGTCTACAAATGCAACTTGGTATCCTTTAGATGTTCTGAACTATAAGTCTCGTAATCTAATTACTGGCCAGATTGGCTGGTACGGCATTTAAAACATCTGGATAACCCTAGGTTACCTATTTATTCATGGAATTACCAGGGAAAGGGCTAAGCAAGAAAAAAGGACAGCATCAAAGTAAGCTTACTGGTGGTTCACATCTCACCTGAAGCGTTTCAAATACATCTGCAAACTATTTACTGATAGACTGTGGTATAAAAGTAATCCAGGGCCCATTTAAGATTCTGTTAGGTGTAAGCCCCACAAAACACAGTACTTGGCTGAAACTGGACTTTTTTTTTACAATATGCTTTGAATACAAAGAGGGAAGTGAGGGCTCTAATTCCTTTGAAAAGTCACATTACAATCTGATGTCTCTAGGGAGGGCATTCCAAAGCCGAGGAGCCACCACTGAAAAGGCCCTGTCTCTCATCTCGCCAGTCGCGCCTGCGAAGAAGGCGGGACCAAGAGCAGGGCCTCTCCAGATGATCTTAAACATCTCAATGGTTCATAGGGAGAGATGCGTTCGGACAGGTAAGTTGGACCCGAACCATTTAGGGCTTTAAAGGCTAAAGCCAGCACTTTGAATTGTGCCTGGTAGCAAAGTGGCAGCCAGTGGAGCTGGCACAACAGAGGAGTTGTACGCTCTCTGAATGCCGCTCCTGTTATCAACCTGGCTGCTGTCCATTGGACTAGTTGCAGCTTCTGAACAGTCTTCAAAGGCAACGCCACGTAGAGAGCATTGCAGTAATCTATAATCTAAACCTTGACTGTCTTCAAGCCATTTCTGATTTATGGCAAACTTATCACAGGGTTTACTTGGCAAGTTTTGTTCAGAAGGGGTTGAAAAAGATGAGCTGGCTAACAAGACTTGTGATAAGAAAATATATTACCATTGGGTGCATCTACACTGTAGAAATAATGCATCTTGACATCACTTTAACTGCCATGGCTCAATGTTAAAGAATCATGGGATTTGTAGTTTGCTGAGGCACCATCACTTTTTGGCTGAGAAGGCTAAATACCTTGCAGAACTACAGATTCCATAGCACGGAGCCATGAAGATTAATGTGACGCCAAACTGCACTAATTCTGCAATGTAGTTGCACCATTATATTTATTGTGCAAATGATTAAACATCAGATAGTATCAGAACTGTGTTTCCGGAAGTGATTATTACCATTTTCCAAAGCTTTTGAGGACTGGCTGAAGTTGAAGGCAATTTCCTCCTCCCCATTACTGAGATTGGACAGATCTAGGCAGCGTCTTGGAGTGTCTCTGCAAAAATAAATTGAAAGGAATAAGTAGATAGAAGCACAGTGTATATAACTTCAGTGTTTTGGCTGTGGCAGTGCTGGACCAGGACCTAAGTTAGGAGATCGAGTGCCTAGTTTCCACTGACCCATGAGACACACATTTGCCAAAATACCCTACATGAACACCAACATTTGTGGATCTCAAGTCCCAGCATATCAGTGGTTCCCAACCTGTGATCAGTGGACCACCAGTGGTCTGCAAGAACTAAAGTATGGACTGTGGCCTCACCGTTGCTACACCGTTGCAACGCGAGTGGCTGGTCTCGTGAAACCCTGTTATAGTACCGAGGCTTATTAAATATGGTTTTCTGTGGGCAAGCAGATGGCGACTACTGGCTGGCATATGTTCTGTATCAGAAACTAGAGCCGATGTGGTCTATCCAATGCAATTTTCTGAATCAGCACCCCAAATAACCAAATTTGAATCTAAAGTTGACCAAAAACCGATTTGTAACCCTTTTGGTACTAATGATGGAGAGTGGTCCCTGGTCAAAAAAAAGGTTAGGAACCACTGCATTATATACAACGGCACAGTAAAATCAAGGTTTATCTAAAATGGCAAAATCAAGATCTTGGAATCTGTGGATGCAGAATCTGTGGATACAGAGAGCTGAGTGTATTTTCCATTCCATATAACTGCCCTGAACATAGAGATTTACCCTCCTAGTGTGCTGAGGTTTCCAAAATCCCAGGTTACGCTCAAGTCTGGAGTAAAAGGTAGTTGTGGAGTAAGAGGTGGAGAGATCTCCGATTCCCGGAAAGTGTTGAGCACCGTCCTGCAGCCAGATCGAAACCCAAGGTCAGAACGAAGCACATCCACTTCAGTGGGAGGAGCGCTCTCAGACATGATGAACTGACACCTGAAGACAGACATACGCACAACTTACTATTATTCCTTTTTTCGTTATTACAGATTGAGCATCCCATATTCAAAAAACCCAAATCCTCCAAAATTGTCCACATGGGTGGCTGAGACAGGGACATCTGTTCTTTCTGACACAAACTTTTTATCAGGCAGTAAATTAGCAAAAATAATTATGATCAAATATTTGAAAAAACATAATGTTGAATGGTTAATCAATATTTAAATGTTTAATTAAGACTATTGTATAATATGAAAATAGATGAAGTTAAAAATAAGTAGAAATATAAGGTTTTTTACATTAACAAGTATGATTTATGAATCTATGTATTGGGAAGATACCCTCATATATATCAATACTCACATCAAACTACTTTCTTTCTTTTTGTTATTGTCTTTGATGAATGGAGTGTGTTCGTAGGGTATATGGTGTCATTATTGTTTTGTATTTTTTCCCTTCCCCTTTTCTTTTTGTTATTATTTTAAAGAAACTTAATAAAAAATATATTTTTAAAAAATTCCACTGACAGGACATTGTTCTGCTCCTTTGACACCACTTAAGGCAAAATACAGGTTGAGCATCCCTTGTCTAAAATTTCAAAAGCCTCTAAAATCCAAAAAGGCCCACCTGGGTGGCAGAGATAGTGACAATTTTGCTTTTTCTGATATTGGTTCAATGTACGCAAACTTTGTTTCATGCACAAAATTATTTTTATTTTACAATAATTTATTTATTTACTTCATTTATATTCCGCCCTTCTCACCCCGCAGGGGACTCAGGGCAGATCACAATGAACATATACAGGCAAGCATTCAATGCCTTTAGACACACAAACAACAGACAGAGGCAACTTAACATCTGGCCACCAGGGGGAGCTGTCACACTCCTTCATTCCTCAGCATGCTTCCTGGAGATCTTTATGGCCTCGTAAATGAGTTAAATTTAGCCTCCCCACTAAGTGGTACTTTAAATTTCCTACTTGACAGATGCAACTGTCTTTCGGGTTGCAAAGGTCGACAACAGGCTACACAATAGGTCAAGAGCCCACCACGACCCGGGCAGGCCTCAAACTCATGACCTTCTGGTCAGTAGAGATAATTGTATATAAAGTTCCTTTCAGCCTATGTGTGTAAAGGTACATATCTATTATATAAAGGAGGTCCCGTCATGGAACGACCGTCCTAGGCAGAGAAACCTTACAAGGCAGAGACACCAAACTTGCCAACAAAAATAGGCCTTAGGCAAGGTAGGTTTTTAGCAAAGAAACTTTCCCCCCCAAAACCTAGAAGGCCCCCAAAACAACAATACAAAAAAATACATTTCCCAGCGTCCTCCGCGGCTGCCAACGAATCTCCCGGCTTCTACATTCTGACAACATGATTGGTTGCCAATGAGGGAGTATTTGCATAACGCCTCTATTGGCCAGCCAGCATGAACATTCCGACCCATAATAAACTGGCAGAGGAGGATAAGGCAAAGGCCTGAGGCAGTCGCCAACACAAACACCCAATTCACTTCCCACAGAAAATTTAAACCCCTACAAATCACAGACCACGCCCAAAATTGACAGTAAGGCTTCATTAACTTGATTTCCCTGACTAGGCCTCAGCTCATGGGACATTGTGTATGGCCTGAATTTACAGTAACCTACCTCGGCACACAGAGCCCCTATGACCCACGCTACATTCTACTGCAGTTTGGAGGAGGGTGGACCATGGATGATGGGATTTGATGTACCTCCATGGATTATGGGATTTGTGGTACTTTCAAACCCTTCATTCCCCACAGACCACTGTGGCCCAGAACCAAGACCGATAAAGACCCAACTTGGCACATGACCCACACTCCATCCAACTGCAGTTTAGAGGAGGACACACCATGGATGATGGGATTTCAAGTACCTCCACTCACTTCCAAAGTACCCCACCCACACAAGCATCAACCTCTACATCAACACAGCAGACGGAAAGACACAAAACATTGTATATCCACAAGCTCTGCAGAACACCAGGAACACCACACGCCGACAACTCCACAGGACTTCAACATCTCACCCACCAGAACAACCCACAACGACACAGCCATGACCCCACCAAGACCGTAAGTAACATCAATTCCAACCCTTACATACTCAGACTTTCTCGCATCTCCTAAATAGGGCACAGCAACGCGTGCCGGGTACAGCTAGTGAAATATAAATGAATTCAGCGTTTAAATTTGGGTCCCATCACCAAGATCTTTCATTATGTATATGTAAATATCCTAAAATTTGAAATGCTTCTGGTACCACCCATTTCAGATAAGGATGATTCAACCTGTAGAAGCACAAGCTCGAGACCCACGAATGCATCTAGAATTAATGCAGTTTGACACCACTTTAACAGACACACCTCAATGCTATGGAATCCTGGGAGCTGTAGTTTTGCACTTTTTTTTGGCTTTCTCTGCCAAGAGAGCTGGTACCTCACCAAACTACAAATCCCAGAACTCCATAGCACTGGGCCAGGAGAATTAAAGTGGTGTCAAACCGAGTTAATTCTAGGTGTAGTAGTTGCACCTATGTCCAGCTACAGGCATATATGGTCGGAACCCACCGTCAGGGGTGTCGGTGATGCGTTAGATCAGTGTTTTTCAACCTTTTTTGAGCTGCAGCACATTATTTACATTTACAAAATCTTGGGGCACACCACCAACCAAAATGACACAAAATAACACTCTAACACAGTAATACATATAGTTAATATGTTTTTAAATGTATTTATACACTCAGTGTGAAACCTGAACACAACATAGATATCCTGGCAGGAATGGCAGAAAGACACAAACTTCCCACACAGAACTCCCATAACCAAGAGAAAATACTATAAGAGTTTGGTGGGCATTGACCTTGGGTTTTGGAGTTGTAGTTGGATCAGGACCAAACTTGGCATGAATACTCAGTAAGCCTAAATGTGAACACAGATGGAGTTTGGGGAAAATAGACCTTGACATTTGGAGTTACAGTTTCTGGGATTTATAGTTAACACACAAAGAGCATCCTGAACTCTTGCAACAATGGAATTGAACCAAACTTGGCATATTGAACTCTCATTACCAACAGAAAGTACTGAAAGGGTTTGCTTGGGAATTGACCTTGAGTATGGAAGTTGTAGTTCACCTACACCCAGAGAGCACTGTGGACTCAAACAATGTTATGTTGTTGTTTGTTTTCTATCCAGAATCACAATGTCGGAAGGAGGCTCACCACGTTAAGGTCCCTAAAACAGGCATGGGAAAACTTCAGCCCTCTGGGAGCTTTGGACTTCAATTCCCACCATTCCTAACAGCCTGAGGCCCTTTCCTGCTTAAGTGGCTGAGGGGGGAAAAGGAAAAGGGCCTGAGGCTGCTAGGAATGGTGGGCGTTGGAGTCCAAAACACCTGGAAGGTCCAAGTTTGCCCGTGCCAGATTTTGACAGAGACCCCTTCCTCCCCCTTCGCGCCCTTTCTTCCCCCTCCTGCCGAACACTTACTTTTTCTTCTACACTGCCGCTTCTGCCGCCATTTTGATCCGAGGGGGCAGCGTGAGCGTGTTCAGGAGGGGAGGGGGGAGGGAGGAAGACGTGAGCTGTGCGGGCGCTACTGCGCAGACTTGCCCCAGAGCAAAGCGAGCAGAGCGAGGCTGGGAAGAAGGGAGCCCGAGTGGAGAAGAAAAAGTGTTCGGCAGGAGGGGGAAGAAAGCGTATTGGAGGTTCCAATTTCCCACGGCACACCTGATGATCGCTCACGGCACACTAGCGTGCCATGGCACACTGGTTGGGAAACACTGCTTTAGATTCCTAAATCATTCTATACAACAGTAGTTCTCAACCTTCCTAATGCCATGACCCCTTAACACAGTTCCTCATGTTGTGGAGACCCCCAACCATAACATTACTTTCGTTGCTACTTTGTAACTATAATTTTGCTACTCTTATGAACCGTCATGTAAATGTCTGATATGCAGGATGTATTGTCACAAATACCCAATACGCCCAATTTGGCATAAAAAACCCAATACGCCAAATTTTGAATACTTGTGGGATTGATTTTGTCATTTGGGAGTTTTAGTTGCTGGGATTTATAGTTCACCTACAATCAAAGAGCATTCTGAAACCCACAAACAATAGAATTGGGCCAAACTTCCCACACAGAATCCCCTGATGGTCTTTGTTTTCTGATGGTCTTTGGCGACCCCTCTGGCAACCCTTCGCGACCCCTCCAGGGGTCCCGACCCCCAGGTTGAGAAACACTGCTATACAAGGTCAAACCCGCCGGGTCTTGTCCACCAACTTGGCTGGCTGGCTGGCTGCAGGCTCTTCAACTAAGACAGCAATACGAATTGGCAGCCCCAGTCCCGCGCAGTCCCAGCAAGTCCTTCAAAAAGACACCCCCCCCCCCCCAAAACAACAACAAACCAAACTCAACCGCCTCGCCCTTCCCGTCGAGCACTCAATGGAATGTCCAGACACTATTCAATTTCCCGCCCTAACGTCAATACTGGAGGAAAGTATAGCCAAGCTGATCCCGTCCAGCCAATCACGGGGCAGAGGAGCTACCCAGCCCGATGCGATTGGTCGGAGGCGCGTTCCAGGCTCCGCCCTGCCTTTCACAAGGAGGGAGATTTAAACCCTGGAGGTGGAGCCAGAATCCTTAGAGCTACGCCGGTGATTTCCTTGGTGGATGATGCAGTGTGGATGGTTTGGGACGGAGAGCTGGGCTCCCGAGACAAGCAGGTAACAGACTGTGGAAGGAGAGGAAGGAGAGGCTTGCTAGCTGTCCTAACCTGGGCTAAGGGAAGATAGTTCTCCTGCCTTTCTTCCCTAGTCTTGAGGGGCATCTACACCAGGCCTGGGCAAACTTGGGCCCTCCAGGTGTTTTGGACTCCAACTCCCACAATCCCTGACAGCCTCAGGCCCTTTCCTTTCCCCCCTCAGCCGCTTAAGCCAGGCCTGGGCAAACTTGGGCTCTCCAGGTGTTTTGGACTTCATCACCCACAATCCCTGGCAGCCTCAGGCCCTTTCCTTTCCCCCCACTCAGCCGCTTAAGCCAGGCCTGGGCAAACTTGGGCTCTCAGGTGTTTTGGACTTCATCACCCACAATCCCTGGCAGCCTCAGGCCCTTTCCTTTCCCCCCACTCAGCCGCTTAAGCCAGGCCTGGGCAAACTTGGGCTCTCCAGGTGTTTTGGACTCCAACTCCCACAATCCCTGACAGCCTCGGGCCCTTTCCTTCCCCCCTCAGCCGCTTAAGCCAGGCCTGGGCAAAGTTGGGCTCTCCAGGTGTTTTGGACTTCATCACCCACAATCCCTGGCAGCCTCAGGCCCTTTCCTTTCCCCCCACTCAGCCGCTTAAGCCAGGCCTGGGCAAACTTGGGCTCTCCAGGTGTTTTGGACTCCAACTCCCACAATCCCTGACAGCCTCAGGCCCTTTCCTTCCCCCTCAGCCGCTTGCCAGGCCTGGGCAAACTTTGGCCCTCCAGGTGTTTTGGACTTCATCACCCACAATCCCTGGCAGCCTCAGGCCCTTTCCTTTCCCCCACTCAGCCGCTTAAGCCAGGCCTGGGCAAACTTGGGCTCTCCAGGTGTTTTGGACTCCAACTCCCACAATCCCTGACAGCCTCGGGCCCTTTCCTTCCCCCCTCAGCCTCTTAAGCCAGGCCTGGGCAAAGTTGGGCCTCCAGGTGTTTTGGACTTCATCACCCACAATTCCTAACAGCCTCAGGCCCTTCCTCCCCCTCAGCTGCTTAAGCCAGGCCTGGGCAAACTTGGGCCCTCCAGGTGTTTTGGACTCCAACTTCCACAATCCCTGACAGCCTCAGGCCCTTTTCTTTCCCCCCCCTCAGCCGCTTAAGCCAGGCCTGGGCAAACTTGGGCCCTCCAGGTGTTTTGGACTCCCACAATCCCTGACAGCCTCAGGCCCTTTCCTTCCCCCCGCAGCCGCTTAAGCCAGGCCTGGGCAAAGTTGGGCTCTCCAGGTGTTTTGGACTTCATCACCCACAATCCCTGACAGCCTCAGGCCCTTTCCTTTTCCCCCCAGCTGCTGAAGCCACGCCTGGGCGCACTTGGGCCCTCCAGGTGTTTTGGACTCCAACTTCCACAATCCCTGACAGCCTCAGGCCCTTTCCTTTCCCCCTCAGCTGCTTAGCCAGGCCTGGGCAAACTTGGGCCCTCCAGGTGTTTTGGACTCCAACTCCCACAATCCCTGACAGCCTCAGGCCCTTTTCTTTTCCCCTCAGCCGCTTGCCAGGCCTGGGCAAACTTGGGCCCTCCAGGTGTTTTGGACTCCCACAATCCCTGACAGCCTCAGGCCCTTTCCTTTTCCCCCTCAGCCGCTTAAGCCAGGCCTGGGCAAACTTGGGCCCTCCAGGTGTTTTGGACTCCAACTCCCACAATCCCTGACAGCCTCAGGCCCTTTCCTTTCCCCCCCTCAGCCGCTTAAGCCAGGCCTGGGCAAACTTGGGCCCTCCAGGTGTTTTGGACTCCAACTCCCACAATCCCTGACAGCCTCAGGCCCTTTCCTTCCCCCCCCCCTCAGCCGCTTAAGCCAGGCCTGGGCAAACTTGGGCCCTCCAGGTGTTTTGGACTCCAACTCCCACAATCCCTGACAGCCTCAGGCCCTTTCCTTTCCCCCTCAGCTGCTTAAGCCAGGCCTGGGCAAACTTGGGCCCTCCAGGTGTTTTGGACTCCAACTCCCACAATCCCTGACAGCCTCAGGCCCTTTCCTCCCCCCCTCAGCCGCTTAAGCCAGGCCTGGGCAAACTTGGGCCCCCCGGCTGTTAGGAATTTGTGGGAGTTTGAGTCCAAAACACCTGGAGGGCCCAAGTTTGCCCAGGCCTGGCTTAAGCGGAAAATATGAAAGAAAAGGACCACGAGGCTGTTGGGAATTGTGGGAGTTGGAGTCCAAAACACCTGGAGGGCCCAAGTTTGCTCATGCCTGATCTACATGGTAGGAATAAATGGAGTTTGAGCTTCCGGACCCTGCTATCACACTTATCACCGAGTTTGATGCCACTTTAACTGCCATGGCTCTATGCTATGGAATCATGGGAGCTGTAGCTCAGTGAGGCTCTAGAGCAGTGTTTAACCTTTTTTGAGCCGCAGCACATTTTTTACATTTGCAAAATCCCCCCACCAACCAGAATGAGAAATTAATTTTTTTAAAATGTATTTATACATTTAAACCTGGGCCTGTTTCAATTAAATAAAAAATTTTAGCTGTTAATGTCTATATATATTATTTGCCTTTATGAATATTACAGATACATGCTTTAGAGACTAAGCTATTGTGTGAATTATTATTGCGATAAGTACATTGTGCTCCCGCTGCCCCCTCCCCTTAGGAATGGTAGAAAGACGCACACGAAGGTCTTGCTCAAATGTGAACACAAATGGAGTTTGGGGAAAATAGACCTTGACATTTGGGAGTTACAGATTCTGGGATTTATAGTTAACATACAATCAAAGAGCACCCTGAACTCTTGCAACAATGGAATTGAACCAAACTTGGCATATTGAACTCTCATTACCAACAGAAAGAACTGAAAGGGTTTGCTTGGGAAGTGACCTTGAGTTTGGAAGTTGTAGTTCACCTACACCCAGAGAGCACTGTGGACTCAAACAATGTTATGTTGTTTGTTTTCCATCCAGAATCAGAATGTTGGAAGGAGGCTCACCACTTTAAGGTCCCTAAAACAGGCATGGGAAAACTTCGGCCCTCTGGGTGCTTTGGAATTCAATTCCCACCATTCCTAACAGCCTGAGGCCCTTTCCTGCTTAAGTGGCTGGGGGGGGGGGAAGGAAAAGGGCCTGAGGCTGCTAGGAATGGTGGGAGTTGGAATGTCCAAGTTTGCCCATGCCAGCTTTCGACAGAGACCTCTTCCTCCCCCTTCCCCTTCGCGCCCTTTCTTCCCCTTCCTGCCAAACACTTACGTTTTCTTCTACACAGCCGCTTCTACCGCCATTTTGATCCGAGGAGGCAGCGTGAGCGTGTTCAGGAGGGGAGGGGGGAGGGAGGAAGATGTGACCTGTGCAGGCGCTACTGCGCAGACTTGCCCCAGAGCAAAGCGACCAGAGCAAGGCTGGGAAGAAGGGAGCCTGAGTGGAGAAGAGAAAGTGTTCGGCAGGATGGAGAAGAAAGGGTATTGGAGGTTCCAATTTCCCACGTCACACCTGATGATCGCTCACGGCACACTAGTGTACCACGGCACACTGGTTGGGAAACACTGCTCTAGAGCACTATTGGGTAGACCTTGTAAAAACTACAACTCCCAGGTTTCCATAGTCTCAAGCCATTGTCGTTAAAGTGAAGCTAAATTGCATTAATTCTGTAGCAGTGGTTCCCAAACTTTTTTGGCCTACCGGCCCCTTTCAAAAAAAAAATTTACTCACCGCCCCCCTAGAAATTAATTTTTTAAAAAACATTTAATAGCAATTAAATAAAAAATGTATTAATATTTCTACCTTTTTCATAAAATATAATAAAGTTATAAATTAGAAACATTGAAGTTTGAAATTATGGAACTATTTATTGAACTTAGAATAGAAAGGTAATACCAAAAAAGTTAAAACATTTGAAATCATCTTAATGAGAAGGATGAACCTGGTATGCTGCTACCATTCTAGTAATCCTCGGCTCTATTTTTGCCCGCAATAATCTCAAATCATCATGATTGACTATTTTGCAATCGGTTTCTTTTTTTGTTAATAAATTGGTTACTGCACTGAATCCATGTTCCACTAAATATGTTGAAATACATTATTATTATTGGTATAAGATTCAACCAGTTGGAAGGGAACCCCAAAGGTATTATTATTATCCCTTGCTTGGCGAGAGGAGAAGGAGGGAGCAGGAGGAGAGAAGAAGAAGAAGAAGAGAGAGAGAGATGGATGGTAGCCTGTCACCTGGCTCACACCACCGCCCCCTTACAGGGGTTCAGTGCCCCCCCCCCCAATTCTCCTGGGCCTTCCAGCGCCCTCCTAGATCGCCCCACCGCCCACCAGGGTGGTGGTAACGCCCACTTTGGGAACCACTGTTCTATAGTATAAATGCATACATGTGCCCCAAATAGTCTTAACCTGTGGTGCCTTTGGAAATCACGCTCCCACCGCCTTCACAGGCGTGTTTGGTGGGGACAAGGGAGAGGGCCTTCCCTGTGGTGGCCCCCCCAACTCTGGAACGTGCTCCCCAAGGATATTAGACAGGCCCCCACTTTGGCAGGTTTTAGGAGGAGCCTGAAGACGTGGCTGTTCCAATGTGCTTTCCCTGAATAAAGTAAGTAACGCCCTGCTATGTTCAATCGCTACAAATGTCCTCAGAAGCACTTTAATTACCTGTGGATGCCTGCCTCACATTGCCCTTGAAACATTCCTGCTATATACAATCTACCTCTGTCTGCATCTAGTGTTTATTTATTTTATTTATTTTTTAATATTCACATTTGGCCCACCCGAAATGGTTTTAAATTGTCTGTTATTGCTTATGTTTTGAGTTTTATATTGATTGCATTGTTTTTATAATTGCTGTTGTGTTGTTATGTGTTTTTGGGCTTGTCTTTGTGTAAGCCGCCCCGAGTCCCTTGTGGGAGATGGTGGCGGGGTATAAATAAAGTTAATAAATAAATAATAAACTTCAACTCCCAGAAGTCCCAGACAATTTGGCCTATTGTCATGGATTCTGGGAACTCTAGTCCAAAACACCTGGAGGACCAAAGAGTGAGAACCATTGATCTAAATTGGACAACTGGGTTTTAGCAGGGGCTCAATATAGTAAATGTTTGTCTTCTAGTTGCAGGAGACGTGCCATCCTCTAACTCTGGCTAAGGACTGTTTGTGTACTGGGAGAAGCACCTAGCAGTAATCATTTGAAATTCTATGTCCCACCCTTTCAAGTGGGAAGTGTTTCGTTTATGGTTTGGTTCTTTCTGACTTATGGTGACCCCAGGCATGTAGCTGGGGCGGCCTGGGGGCTTCAGCCCTTGAAATTTTCTGGGTGGTCCGCGATAAGGCCTGGCTGGTACATTATTTAAACTGTTATGTGTATTCATATCATGATCTGATCACCATGCTCAATATATCCCATATGCATGGGGGTATTGGGATAACAATACAAAAGGTTTGCTAGGGTAGACCCTCTCTCACTCAGATTCAGCCCCCTCCCTCCCCCCCCCCCCGAATCAAATTCAGCCTCTCCCGAATCAAAATCCTGGAGGACCAAAGAGTGAGAACCATTGATCTAAATTGGACAACTGGGTTTTAGCAGGGGCTCAATATAGTAAATGTTTGTCTTCTAGTTGCAGGAGACGTGCCATCCTCTAACTCTGGCTAAGGACTGTTTGTGTACTGGGAGAAGCATCTAGCAGTAATCATTTGAAATTCTATGTCCCACCCTTTCAAGTGGGAAGTGTTTCATTTATGGTTTGGTTCTTTCTGACTTATGGTGACCCCAGGCATGTAGCTGGGGGGGGCGGCCTGGGGGGCTTCAGCCCCCTTGAAATTTTCTGGGTGGTCCGCGATAAGGCCTGGCTGGTACATTATTTAAACTGTTATGTGTATTCATATCATGATCTGATCACCATGCTCAATATATCCCATATGCATGGGGGTATTGGGATAACAATACAAAAGGTTTGCTAGGGTAGACCCTCTCTCACTCAGATTCAGCCCCCCTCCCCGAATCAAATTCAGCCCCTCCCGAATCAAAATCCTGGCTACTGCCCTGGGTGACCCTATCATGGGGTTTTCTGTGGCCAAGAAGGGAACTGAACTCTAGTCTTCAGGAATGCTTGAGGACCAGGGATTCCCAGTTCTTTGTGTTTGTTCCATTTTTTTTTTAAAAAAAACAAACCTTTAAGCCCATCTTTGAATCTTTTTTGCTGTTTACCACTATTCTGTATTGCGTTCTTGAGCTGAGACTAAAGTAACTGCTTTGAAAGACTGTGATTGAGCATTCAAACAATGTGGCCAGTCCAGGGAAGTTGGTGGAGGAGGTCTTTGCTCCTTTCAGAACGCTGATGTTTTCAGTCTATCTTGCGATGGAAACTGATTTCAACATGACGCTGAGACTGTAATTGTATGTTTTTAATTGTTAATTTGTTATTATAGGGTGTTTGGGGGGGGGGTTGCCTTGTTGTTTGTGTTGTATTGAGGGCAGAGACTGCCTGTGTAAACCGTCCCGAGTCGCCTTCGGGCTGAGAGCGGCGGTATAGAAACATGACAAATAAAATAAATATATATCTTTCCAAGCAATTTTCTGGATTTTTTCGAAGGCAACATTGATGGAATCTTCCAGAAGTTGAGAGTGACATTTGTAGACTGTCCATGTTTTGCAGTAAACGGACAGTAGCTTTGTAAACTAGCATCTTGATCTCCCTACAAACTCTGTTTCATTTAAAAAAAAATGCTGCACTTGCAGAGCTCAGACAGTGCTGCACTTCAGTCCAATGCTCAGACCACTCTATGTTCATAGACCACTTCACCATGCTGAATACAGCACGACCGTAAATATGTGGAAGGCTCTTCCAAACCTCAACAAAGCCCCTATTTGACTTCAGTTCTGTGTATGTGCCTTCTAGTCACCTGTCAACTTTCCATCACCCCATGAATCTCATAAGGTTTACTTAAGCAAGAAATTTTCGGAGGTGGTTTTGTCAGTTCCTTCCTTTGAAATGGAGGCCACAACACCAGGCATTCGCAGTCTCCCATACAAGTATTCATCAGGGCTTGCTTAGCTTTCAAGATCAGAAAACGTCTGGCACCTTTAGGATATTTGGTAGGTTTGCTAACGGTTTCAGTCCAACTTATCTATCCAAATGTATCTCCTTATGAACCACCTAGGATGTTAAGATCTTCTGGGGAGGCCCTGATTTATTTGGCGGGGACGAGCAACAGGGCCTTCTCAGCTGTGGCCCCTCGACTGTGGAATGCCCTGCCTAGGGATATAAGATTAGCCCCCTCCCTCCTGATTTTTCAAAGAAAGACGAAAACCTGGCTTTTTGAGCAGGCTTTCCCAAGTACAGCATAGCTATACGAATTCACGGAACGACTCGACGATGAAACTGAATAGTGACTTGACATGGAGACAATCACAATAATGTTTTTAAGGCTTTGTACAGATTTTAATTTTTAACATTTTAATATTCTTATATTGTATGGTAAATGTTTTAATACTATTTTATGGTTTAAATTGTTATAATTGCTGTGGCATTAAATTGTTGCCAATTGTGAACCGCCCTGAGTTGCCCCGGTATATAAATGTCGCAAAGAAATAAAGTCCACAGGAGCTTTGTACTGATTTCAGTTGGAAAGAGATAAAAATTTATTTCACAGTTTATAGTTTGTTTCCATGGAGTTTAAAACATCACATTCTGATCTCGATATGGATCTGAAATGTTAGAATGCTTCCTTTTCCGAGGAGTTCCATCTGTTAGTCCCAAGAGAGAGCTTTTGCTGCTCAAAGGATGAGATCCCAATGCCTCAGTTCTCTCTCTTTTTGTTTCTGAGGAATAAGTGCTGTTTGTAAATTCAAAAATCTTGTCATAACAGTAGACCATGTACGGGTTTCTTTTGTAACTCTGGATCATAGCTTGGAAAAGTTACTTACTGCTTTATTATATTTTTATTTGGTTATATAAGTAGACTATATTAACATTGTCACAGTCACCTTTACAAAAAAAGAATTCCATATATTCTCATAACATTCTGATGATTCCTACTACTTACACCTATCCATTTTTCTCTTTCCCTCTTCCTCCCCCACCCCTTCTGGGAGCAGCTGTATTTCTGCTCTGTGGATTATTTTATTTGTTCGATCATGAAGGCTGTCTCATTCAATTCCTTGTATTTTCCTTTCCCATACTGCTAATATTCCCCAGCCAACGTCACCCCTAGCTGTGGTGGCTGTGGATTCTGGGAACTGTAATAAAAACAGTAATTCTCCCAAAGCATAATCTGTATTTCAGAAATTATTTAAATATATGTCTTATAATAAAAGAAGTGGATTAAGGACCACCTTAAAATAATGACTGCTAGACTGAGTTTGTAATAAGCTGACTTTCACCTATTTTTCCGTGGTGTTTTCTTGGGACAGACCTTCAACTCCGCCCTTCTCTCTTGGAGTAAAGATGGTGAGTGTGGGTGTGGGTCCGGGTCCAAGCCCAGGTTGGAAACAAAGCTCAAGGTCTATGTGAGTATTATTAAAACTGCTGCTATATTTCACCAAGTGCATTGTTTCAATTTCTAGTAGTGCATCTTGGTCCTCCTCTGCAGGTCTAATGTGGAGACAGATGAATCTGTTTTGAAAAGGAGGCAGAAGCAAATAGATTATGGGAAAAACACTATTGGATACCAGTGCTTTGTCCAGGAGGTTCCCAAGTGAGCAATGCTTGTAGCTTATCACACAATTTTTATCTTTGCATAGCAGAAGTTTGAAACTTGCAGCTCTTCTTTCCAATATGTGATGGGATCTGATACCTTTTCTCCTTGTATCCTACCACAAGGACTTGGCTTTTGGCACACTCATTTCTGTATCTTACCTTAAGGGAGCTGTGGAAGGTATCTATCAACTTTGCAGGGTTGCTGCTTCAGGAAGCACTCATGTGGACTGCTTCTTTCCAGGGCTACTCGGGAGTCGGGTGTTCATCCATGCACGCCGAATAAATATAAGAAATACAGTCGCCGCTCATGGGACATGCAAATCAAGTTGTGGCGAAGGGCACTACATGACTGGGACCCACCTGGACTTCAGAGGGAAGTATTTGTCCATTTTTCTTTCTACTGTACGGAAAAAGTAGTTTGATATGAAAAACAGGTTCACACAGCCATGTACAAGTCCATTTTTTCCACCCAAACGTTTGTCTTATCAATTGAATTTGTTAATCGACCAGCTTGTACTTAGTCTCAGTTCCATTTTAGGGAGAACGTCTTTTATTGTGCAGCATTCATTGCTGGCAGCCTGGTGACCCATTTATAAAGTAATCCTCACGCACTATTCAGGAACCGCAGGCCTAGTCTATATATGCGCTCTCCCTGGTATTTCTTATCACCATGGAGACAGAGTTAATTGTCAACAGAGCTGTCGTGTTCCTCAATGAGAGCAAATGGTTCTTGTGCCTTTAGAGCTGGGAGTATTTTGTACCGTGGTCTGTGAATTCCCCAAGTGCGGTGGTCATGTGTACATGGAAAGGAGGAAATAATACAGGTGGGACATTCAAGTGAGGAAATATAATCTTCAGTCTTTTAAACTGTTGCCTGTTTCCCCTATTTGGCTATTAGCAATGATAAAAAGGGAAACTCTGCACCTCTTTCCCAGGTTATAGGGGAAGGAAAACGGTTTGCTAGCTTTTATTCTGTGTCAGAGTGGGAAAACCTTTCCTGTCCCCTGACAATGGTCACATTTCTTCAGAGGTGATTTTTCAAGGGCTTGCGGAAAGTGAAACCAAAGTCAAAAGTGGACAAGCTGTCCACTTTTCTCTTTCCCCCTTACTCCCTTCCTCTCCAGTGGAGGAGAAGAGCAGTTGGCTTCGACCAGACGTCTCAACTGACTGCTTGGAGGGCTTTTCAACTTAAGACCAGTTGCTGCAGGTTGCCCACTCCTGCCCTATAGCCGAAGGCACATGTGTCAAACTTGAGACTCACAGGCCAATCCAGCCCACTGTGCCGTATTCTGTGATCCTATGGATGTTGGACTACAACTCCTACATTCCCCATAATGGCTAGAGTGGATAGGATTTGTGATACAGTAACATCTTAAAGGCTGCAGTCTGTTTCGTTTAGTCATGACAGTGGAGTTGGAATTTGGATACAAGACTTGTGGATATGATGTCTGACTTTAAAATGTCCTTTAACCATTCCCCAACCACAGAGCCACAAGTGCTAGTGGGTTGTAATTCCCATTATCCCCAGTCCTCATGGTGGATATTCAAAATGGATGGAAGCTGTCAATAACAGCTGGGGACTCAAACTGGGTAAAAACTAAAGAGCAATGGCCACTATATAAAAATATATAGTTGGCCCTCTGTATCCACGGATTCTTTATCCATGGGAACAACTTAAAGGCAACCACAAGGCTGATGTGGCCCATGATGAGTTTGACATCCCTGGCCTAAAGTGTCCATTGCTCTTGGCTGCCTGGCTCAATGGGAATGAAGCTACTCTTTTTTTGCAAGGCAGGAGCTGGCGAACAAGGTGAACCACCTATCTCATTTCTCAAATGAATGGCCTGAGGCTCAGAGGACTCTGGAAAACACGTGTAAAGAAGCCTTGGAAGGACAGGTATTGGGGCTTAATTCAACAATGCAATTGGTAGCTTTATTTAAGATAAGTTACGTAATAATGATCTTTATACCCTGTCACCATCTCCCGGAAGGGACTCGGGCTGGCTCACAAAATGACTAGGAGATTTTTGCCAATATGATCAAATATGTTTTTGTTGATTTGTTTAGCTGTGAAGTGCTAGAGCAGAGTTTTCCAAACATTTCATGTTGATAGCATATTTTTTAGGCATGCACCCTTTCATGACACAGTAATTCAGTTTTGCCAGCAAATTGGAGGTTAGACCAATCCCTTATTAGAGATAAAGGTGCATACATACATTGTAACAAAATGTCTGGGATACACACAACATATATTGCAATCACCTTTCATTTATAGTTTTAAAATATGATTTATTGTTATTTCACATAGACTCAGTTTTTTGTGTGACACTCCAACACATAACGAATATACAAACGTGTCATGGCAGTGTGCAACCCCTGTTCTAGAGCATTAAAATTGGAAGCCTGGCATCACTTTTGCAGGGGGCTGAGGACACAGTCTCTTTTTTTCTTGTGTGTGGCTACTAGATCACTTATTCAAACTAATTGCTTTGTGGTTTCCTCCCCTCTTAGTTTGCTGAATGGTCACCTTTTGGCCTCTTTTCACCTTGGCTGCCTGAAAACATTCCTTCCAATGGGGAATATTTCCTGGAATGCATGGAAGGCTCTCCGTTTTGCTCCTGACTACCAATTTCTTTTCCTGGGACCACTAAGTGGTTAATGCTATAGAAGCTACAGTGTCTTAAAGGGGAAACCCTGGGATATCTTCATGCCTTTTACCCTTGTGATCTATTTGTGGCCCATAGCAAATTCTGATATCCATAATTTTGCTGTGGATTAAAAAGATTTCTGCATTTGTGACCTGTTTGCCTTTTGCCCTCTTATTTCACGCAAAACACTTGCTAATGCCACCTAATTGAAGAAGCATTGTCACATTGACTCACTTTTCTTTCGTGGAAGTGCCCGTAAAGTTAGTGGTGAATATTACAAGTGCACAGTGCTTGCCTCCAAGTGTCATGGAACACTTGGGGGGAAAGTAGGAATTGAGCAATGAACTCATAGTATGGAATTTATGTCTAAATTACTTTAGGAGGTGAGACATCATTAACTTGAGCAAATCAGAGCTGCTTGACACGAGGATAGTAGACTCTCAGTAAATTAGCATTCAAACAAGTGGCAAAAACACCCTTAACTAAAATAGCATGCTGTATTCACCAAGCTGTTTATATAATACAGTATGATATTAGGTTTGTATTTATTTTTCATTACTGTATTTCAATACTAATATCAAGTCAATTCAGAGTTAATGGTAAACTATAGTATGGGGCATAGTATTTGTTGTTTATTTGTTCAGTCACTTCCAACTCTTCGTGACCTCATGGACCAGCCCACGCCAGAGCTCCCACTCCCAGTTCCTTCAAGGTCAAGCCAGTCACTTCAAGGATACCATCCACCTTGCCCTTGGTCGGCCCCTCTTCCTTTTTCCTTCAATTTTCCCCAGCATTATTGTCTTCTCCAAGCTTTCCTGTCTTCTCATTATGTGGCCAAAGTACTTCATCTTTGCCTCTAATATCCTTCCCTCCAGTGAGCAGTCGGGCTTTATTTCCTGGAGTATGGACTGGTTTGATCTTCTGGTCCAAGGCACTCTCAGAATTTTTCGCCAACACCACAGTTCAAAAGCGTCTGTCTTCCTTCGCTCAGCCTTCCTTATGGCCCCGCTGTCACATCCATAGGTTACTATGGGGAATACCATTGCTTTAACTATGCAGATCTTTGTTGCCAGTGTGATGTCTCTACTCTTCACTATTTCATTGATATTGGTCATTGCTCTCCCCCAAGAGGTATAGTATCAATTAGGCCTATTTTAACAGTTACTCTCAAGCAACCAGAAACTGCATTTTCCTCTCCTCCAAAATTTGCATGCGGGGTACAGAATAGAATTGTGGGGTTTATGGGGTGAAGGCTCTAGTATTTTCCCCTTACAAGGAAACAAAACTCTCCTGTGTGTGAGCGCACCAGGCAGTTACTTGCCTACAGCATGGAAAAAACCTGTATGGAGTATGGGCGGACTGGTTGCAATGAAGGCACACCAGGGTGAGGTGTATTTTAGCTTTTGCAATCATGCCTTAAGGCTTTTATTATACACCTCTGGCTGGCTATTCCTAGCCTGGATGCTACTTTCTGTGTGCGTGGAACAAGCTACTGTTTATTTACATTTCTCCTATGGTTACAGAATATTAAGCTTCAGTTGCCAACAGTTGCTGTTGTGGAGCTTGTTTCGTAAAGGAACCAAATCCATCTGAACATGGAATTTGGGGGTGATGGGGAAATGCTGAGGATATGCATGCTTTTGCCATAAAATGCCATTTCCCAAGCCTTGTACCAAAGTGATCTGATACAAGGTGTTGTTGAAAGCATTCATGGCCGAAATCACTGGACTGCTGTGTGTTTTCCAGGCTGCCTGGCCCTGTTCCAGAAGCATTCTCTCCCGACTCTTCACCCACATCTATGGCAGGCATCCTCAGAGTTTGTGAGATCTGTTGGAAACTAGGCAAGTAAGGTTTATACATGTGTGGAACAATGTCCAGGGTGGGAGAAAGAACTCTTGTCTGCTTAAGGCAAGTGTGAATGAACTCTTGTCTGCTTAAGGCACAGCGAATGTGGTGCAGCTGGCTAAGTGTCAGCTGCATAAGATCTCTCTGACCAGTAGGTCATGAGTTCAAGGCCTACCCGGGCGGAGGTGGGTGCTCGACCTTTAAGTATAGCCTGCTGTCGACCTTTGCAGCCCGAAAGACAGTTGCATCTGTCAAGTAGGAGATAAAGGTACCACATTAAGTGGGGAGGCAAATTTTGACTGAATTATGAGGCCATTAAAGAACTCCAGGAACGCTGAGGAATGCGGAAAGATCAACAAGAGACGCTGAGAGATGAGTGCATCAGCTCCCCCTGGTGGCCAGAGTTTGCCTCTGTTCGTCTATATGTTATGTATGTGGAAACGGCAGGGATTGTCTGCTAAGTATGTGTACCTGTAATCCGCTCTGAGTCCCCTTCGGGGTGAGAAGAGCAGAATATAAATAAAGTAAATAAATGTTGCAACCAGCCAGGCTTTGAAGCTGCAAGGCCATTCAATGCTAATCAAGGTGGCCAATTGCGAGATTCACACTTGCCTCAAGCAGACAAGAGTTCTTTCTCCCACCCTGGACATTATTCCACAGATATGTAAACCTCACTTGCCAAGTTTCCAACATACCCCTCAACCTCTGAGGATGCCAAACATAGATGCGGACAAAACATCAGGAGAGAATGCTTCTGGAACATGGCCATACAGCCCGGAAAACTCACAGCAACCCAGTGATTTGATACATTTTGGTAATAGTGTACTCCAAGCCAACAATGTGCTGCCACTCTTGGCATTACTTCGTGAATGAAGATTCTTAGGAAGGACTCATCCCACGCTTTTTACAAGCGCGTTGATGACTAAAAAGGCTCATCTGAGACATGCAATTTTGGTTGCAGAAAGCAGAGCAGAAAGTCTCCTTGGGTGATGTTGTTTCCAAGTTGCGGTTCTTTCTGCGTTGTTGTTTCTCTTCGAGACCCATTCGGCGTGTCTTCTCGAAAGAGGCCGCAACATTGTGGATAGTGCGTCTCCATGCCTCCCGATGTGAGGCCAGAGTGGACCATTGCTGGTGATCAATCTGGCCGAGCCTGAGATGTTGTTTCAGGGAGTCCTTATATCTCTTTTTGGGGGCGCTTCTCTTGCGCTGACCCGTGGCGAGTTCACCATAGAGTAGTATCTTAGGGAGGCGGTGGTCCTCCATCGTAGAGACATGCCCTGCCCAGGGCAGCTGTGTTCTCAATAGCATGGCCTCAACGCTGGTGATCCCTGCTTGCTCAAGGACAGCAACAGTCGTCACAGTCGGTCCAGTGTATATTTAGGATTGTGCAAAGACAGCGCTGATGAAAGCGTTCGAGGAGTCGTATGTGTTGGCGATAGGTGACCCATGTATCAGACTCTCCATTGAGCCTGAAACATTGAGCCTTTCCATTGGCACCCCCTTGCAGTGGGGGAGCTTGCGTATTCTAATGAAGTTGTGAGCTGCCACTAATCACTTTTTATTTTTTTATTTGTTACCTTTTGGAAACAATTCTCATCTTGGTAGGTCCAAATAAATCAGGCCTGGGCAAACTTGGGCCCTCCAGGTATTTTGGACTCCAACTCCCACCATTCCTAACAGCCTGAGGCCCTTTTCTGCTTAAATGGCTGAGGCGGGGGGGAAGGAAAAGGGTCTGAGGCTGCTAGGATTGGTGGGAGTTGGAGTCCAAAACACTTAGAAGGTCCAAGTTTGCCCATGCCAGCTTTCGACAGACCTCTTCCCCCCCCCCTTCTGCCTAACACTTACTTTTTCTTCTCCACTCAGGTTCCCTTCTTCCCAGCCTCGCTCTGCTCGCTTTGAAGGCGGAGGAAGAGAGAGAGAGAGACAGAGAAGTAACAGAAGCCTCCCTTTCCTTAATGTGCCTGCCTTGTGTTGGACCACTGCGGGCAGAACCATTTCCCCCTCCGGGGGGGGGGAGGGAGCGCCTGGGAAGCTCCCCCCCGGGTGCGTAGTGCGGTGGGCTGGCCCGGGAGCAGGTCGGTTGAAGGAGGAGAGGAGAGGAGGGTGGGCGCGCGCGCAGGCAGGGGCGGGAGGGGGAAGAGGAGGAGAACAAGATAAAGGCAGGGCGGGGGGGAGCCCAGCAGAAAGGCATCTCCCCCCCTCCTATCCCTCTTCCCGCGAATGGTTCGCTCCGGTGCTGTTTAGTGGCGGAAAGGGAGGGAGGGGTCGGCGCCGCCGCCGCAAGACGGTTGGGGCGGGGGGCGGGCGCGCGACGGCTGTGGCCGCGGCCCTCGCGAGGAGGACGGTTACGCCGCCGCCGCCGCCTCCTCCTCCTCCTCCTCCTCCTCCTCCTCCTCCTCCTCCTCCAGCAGCTGTTCGCGGTGGGTATGTATATATACCTATACTCGGGGAAGGTGTCGCCTGTGTGGGGAGGAACGGAGGGAGGCATTTGTAGTGGTTCCAGGTGTGGAGGGAGGGAGGGAGGGAGAAAAAGCGCGGGGAGAGGGGGTCACCCTGGTTGGCATCGGCCTTTGTGAGGCGCTTGGTTTGCCTAAACCCTTCGCTTTGCCTGAGGAGGAGGAGGGACGGTTTTGTGTGGAGGCTGCGGCTGTTTTGTTTTGGTGTGTGTGGTGTTTTTTTTTTTGATCCACTCGGTCGATGGCAAAGAGGGAGGGGGGGATGAGGGGGGGTCGCCTTGGAGCGCGTGAATAGCCCTCCCTCTCCCTCTCTCCCTGTGTGTGTATGGGAATTTGGGTAGCAGGAGGAGGGCCTAGCGAGCAAGAGAAGGGGAATGTGGCTCCCTCAGAGGCAGCAGCATCAGCAGGAGGAGGAGGAGGAGGGTGGGATGGCCTGGCCCTGCTTTGTTAGGCATTGCGTCCCCTGTGGGCGCATTTCTGAAACTAGGTTGATGGGACCCATTCTTAAAAGCAAGAGTTGAATGGCCCTGCATGGCCCGGCCTTCGCCATCGCAAGGGATGCAGGAGGGAGGGAGGGAGGGGGGAGGTGGAGGTCGCTTCAGGCCTGGAAGGGAGGGAGGGAGGGAGGGAGGGAGGAAGGAAGGAAGGAAGGAAGGAAGGAAGGAAGGAAGGAAGGAAGGAAGGAAGGCACCCAGGGCACCCACCGGCCTCGCACATCAGGGTATGATGGGAAAGCGGTGTAATCTCTGCGTGTGTGTAGCTGGAAATGATCATAGTATAGATGTAGGCAGTGTTGAAAATGAATAAAGAACTTCTGGCTCAAGGGGTGGTGGGATAGCATAGAAGTAATAATAATAATAATAATAATAATAATAAAGACAATTTAAAAGGAAATAATGAACTTCTGGTCCAAGGAGTGAGGGGGCATTACATATAAATTATATATATATATATATATATATATATATATGTATATATATACACAGTATATATACACACACACACAATTTAAAAAGAAATAATGAACTTCTGGCCCAAGGAGTGAGGGGGCATGACATATAAATTATATATATATATATACACACACACACACACACAGTATACACACACACACACAATTTAAAAGGAAATAATGAACTTCTGGCCCAAGGAGTGAGGGGGCATGACATATAAATTATATATATATATATATATATACACACACACACACATACACACACACACACAATTTAAAAGGAAAGAATGAACTTCTGGCCCAAGGAGTGGGCGGATAGCATATAAATAATAATAATAATAATATGGACAATTTAAGAAGGAAAGAATGAACTTCTGGCCCAAGGAGTGGCGGATAGCATAGAAATAATAATAATAATAATACGGACAATTTAAGAAGGAAAGAATGAACTTCTGGCCCAAGGAGTGGGGGGATAGCATAGAAATAATAATAATAATAATAATATGGACAATTTAAGAAGGAAAGAATGAACTTCTGGCCCAAGGAGTGGCGGATAGCATAGAAATAATAATAATAATAATACGGACAATTTAAGAAGGAAAGAATGAACTTCTGGCCCAAGGAGTGGGGGGATAGCATAGAAATAATAATAATAATAATAATATGGACAATTTAAGAAGAATGAACTTCTGGCTCAAGGAGTGGGGGATAGCATAGAAATAATAATAATAATATGGACAATTTAAGAAGGAAAGAATGAACTTCTGGCTCAAGGAGTGGGGGGATAGCATAGAAATAATAATATAGACAATTTAAGAAGGAAATAATGAGCTTTAATGGCCCAAGGAGTGAGGGGGCATTACATATAAATAATAATAATATAGACAGTTTAAGAAGGAAATAATGAACTTCTGGCCCAAGGAGTGAGGGGGCATTACATATAAATAATAATAATATAGACAGTTTAAGAAGGAAATAATGAACTTCTGGCCCAAGGAGTGAGGGGATAGCATAGAAACAGGCATGTAGCCCGGGGGGGGGGGGCTTAGGGGGCTTCAGCCCCTTCCCCAAATTCTCAGGGTGGTCCACAAGAAGGCCTTACTGGTACATTATTTAAACTGTTATGTTTATTCATATCATGGTCTGATCACCATGCTCATTATATCCCACATTCATGGGGTTATTAGGATAACAATACAAAAGGTTTGCTAGGGTAGTCCCTCTCTTACTCAGACTCAGCCCCTCCCGAATCAAACTCAGCCCTCCCCGAATCAAAATCCTGGCTTCGGCCCTGCATAGAAATAATAATATAGACAATTTAAAAGGAAAGAATGAACTTTTGGCTCAAGGAGTGGGGGGATAGCATAGAAATAATAATAATAATAACAATTTAAAAAGGAAATAATGAACTTCTGGCCCAAGGAGTGGGAGGATAGCATAGAAATAATGATAATAATAATATAGACAATTTAAGAAGGAAAGAATGAACTTCTGGCCCAAGGAGTGAGGGCGCATTACATATAAATAATAATAATAGATATATAGACAATTTTAAAAAGAAATAATGAACTTCTGGCTCAAGGTGTGGGGGGGGGGGGGGGGGAGGGGTAACATATAAATAATAATAAATATATAGACAATTTTAAGATAAATAATCAACTTCTATCCCAAAGACTTGAGGGGGGCATTACATAGAAATAATAAGTATATAAGCATTTTTTTTTAAAAAAAGAACTTCTGTCCCAAAGAGTGAGGGGGGCATTACATAGAAATGATAAAAATAAGTATATAGACAATTTTTAGAAAAATAATGAACTTCTGTCCCAAAGAGTGAGGGGAGCATTACATAGAAATAATAATAATAATAAATATATAGACAATTTTTAAAAGAAATAATGAACTTCTGGCCCGAGGAGTAAGTGGGCATAACATAGAAATATAACAAATATATAGAACATTTTCAAAAGAAACATTGAACTCCCGTCCCAAAGATTGAAGGGGAGGGGGCATTACATAGAAATAATAATAATAGTATAGACAATTTTAAAAAATAATGAACTTCTGGCTCAAGGAGTGTGAGAGGGCATTACATAGAAATAGTAATATATAGACAATTTTCAAATGAAATAATGAACTTCTAGTCCAAAACAGGGATGAGGGTAAGAAAACACATAAAAACGTGTATATATATATATGTGTGTGTGTGTGTGTGTGTGTGTGTGTAGTTTAAAAATAAATGATAAACTTCTAGCATAAGGAGGGGGGGAAATTACATAGAGCAGGAATGTTCTATGTGTGATGCTTCTATATTTCTGAAAAATAATAATAAATAATAATAAAATGTATAGACAATTTTAAAAAGAAATAAAAGTACTTCTGGTCCAAAGGGAGAGGGGTGGTTGGGGAAGCACATAGATAATAATAAAATTATTACTATTAGACAATTTAAAGAAGAAATGAAGAACTTGTGGCCCAAGGAGGGGGGAGGAGATCACATAGGGTAGGAAATGGCTGACTTTACAAAATCTATCATTATATTTACATTACTTAAATGTAATAATAAATATATCGGGGGTTTTTTAAAAAAAGAAAGCACTTATGACCCAACGGGGAGGGGAAGAGAAGAAATCACAAAGGATACGAAATCAGCTGTGACCTAAACAAAAAATGGGGGGGGGGGATCTCACACTTTCGTGTGAATGGATTTTAAAGGCTTCGTGTTAATGTGGCCTGATTCACTGGGCTTACCAGAGGCCTGTGGCTTCAAATTGTTGACACAAAGAGAAGAGAACAAGAAGCATAATCTGTACTATTTATGTACTTGTTCATTCAGTTTGTACCCCCTTTTGCTTCTGGTACAGGAGGAAAGTAGCTTGCAATAAAACAGGTATAAGATTAATAATATAACTTAATTTTTATACCCTGCCACAATCTCCCCAAAGGGACTCGGGGTGGCTTACAAACGGACAAATCTGAACAAACACAGATTAAAACACAATGCAGTAAGTAATTAAAATGTGTAGGCACTGAAAAGTTCTATATAAGTTGGCCTACATACCATTTTACATACAATGCAACCTGAGCCCTGCCACATGCACAGTGGAGGACCTTCTCACAGTGACATCAGAGGCACTCCAAGTGGCCAGCTTCTGGTCAAAGGAAATCTAGTATAATGCCAAGTTTTTAACTGTGTTTTTAAATACATTATAACTGAATCCTCAAATTGCTTCTGACATGATAAATAAATACAATTTTTGCCTTTCCTGAATTCAAAGTGAATTCCATAAATAAATCTCCTTATTTTGTCTTTTGTTTACTATTTGAGAATCTTTGTATTAGTTGCCAAAGACAGGAATGGATGGACAAAAATAACTTCAGTAAAAATTTTAATAGTGAAAAATAGCCACAAGATGCTTTTCAGTGTCACACAAGATTTGGTATTAGTTTTGGCCCTATCGTATCCTTGGGGTTCTTGGTGGCTTATTGTACATCTTTTATATCAGCATTTAGTTAGTAAGGTTGTTGTGGAGAGATACTGCCTTATCCAAAGCTACCCAGTAGGCTTGATGACTGAGCTTGTGTTTGAACTTTTGTTTTTCAGATGCAAATCTGATACTTGCTGTTATTTCATTTGATAAATTCATTAGGATTAAGGGTTTTAAATTTAAAAAAAGGGTATAATGCTCTAAGTTTAGAAAAAATTGTAAGGAAACCCAGTTCCATAAACTATTTGACTTATCAACAGCGTCTAACCCATTTTACCTAATATTACACCATCATCCCAAATCAACATAACAGAATTCACAAGACCAACTAGGAACTATATTGTTATTTGTCTAACACCTTTATTCCTCCTTGACATTATGCTCTTGATGGGAATAACCAGCCCATCATGTTGTACTGTGCTAAGTTCAGCACTCTAGGATGATGTATTCCCAAGATAAATTACTTACAAGAAATTATTACATTGCCGTGAACATATCTCATTTTATACAAGTTAGTAGGAATATCTCCTACATTGTCTTACGAGAAGCGGTGAAACACCATCTCACTGTGTTTTTGATGCCAGTAAGGGTCATTTGAATGCTGGTTTAATGAGTGAAAAAATGCAAAGTAAAGAGATCCTATTTATGCTATTCATTTTTAGTTTAGGAAGAAGCAAAATGCCATGCAGATCTACTTATATAGTATTTTCAGTATGTGGAGAACATAATCCTAAATCTTGCCTCTACGTGGGAGTAAGCCCCAGTGAACTCGGGAATTCTCAGTTGAAATGCAAAGAATTAGACTGTGAGTGATTTTCAGTAAGTTATTAGACATATCTACTCAGAAGGTACTAAGATGTACTGTCAATTTACTGTTGATATATACCTGCACTTATAGTTTACGGTTTCCAAATAGTAGAAGAAATGGCTCTAAATCTCCCGGATTAAAAAAAAAAAGGACACCTATGAAAACAGTTCAACAAAGTGGAGGAGAGAAAATATATAAAGACCCATGCCCTCTTTGATTCAGATAAAAGTAATGGGCAGTCCAGTCCATCCACATCTTCGAGCAGGCATTAAGAAATCTGGGAAAAGGCAGGCAGCTTGCTTCATTGTCTTTGTGGCTACATGCCAAATGCCCTAAGTATTATATGTCTCTTATTTAAAATCGGCATTTCTCTTTACACTGCATATTTCTTATGCTCTTAAGTTTTTCTTGATGTGCAGTTATGTTGCCTTTCAAAATAAAACCTCTTTTTGAAATCATATATTATGCACAGAAGTTATGTGTATTGCCACCCAGGTACAGGTCAAGAGATAGGTTGGGTTTCAATTCAAAGTAAAAGATGCCAAAATATTCCAGAAATGGACAGTAATATAAGATTCCAAGAATAGTTATATTTTATATAGAATGAAAAAGGCCTTAATTCAGCTTTAGATTATTTTTCTACATTCATTACTTTCTTACTCCCTCTCTCACACTGCTCCCTATTGTTTTTGTTGTAAACGCATTAGGGAGAGATGCTTTTATTTAAAAGTATGTACATAATACAAATTATATTTATATGTTGTCATATAAATAAGACAACAAATATTAGCCATCCTATTTCTTTTTAATTATATGCTCTTTTTACTCTATACTATAGCCACGAAGAAACACAACTGCTTTATTGAGATTCCCACTGCAAGCCTAAGGCAAAAGCCCTATGCACATTTATTAGGGAGCAAGTCCCATTGAAATCATTGGGACTTAATTCAAAATTGACACACACACACACACATGTACGTGGCATTGAAGAACTTTACTTTCATTCTTTCTATTTTTAGCAATTTTGTCAGGAATTAACATTTCCTTTAGCACAGACCATTATGCCAAAGACTCATTCAAAATTTCTCTGGACTCTATGCCCTCTAAACTCTGGTTGAGACAAATTCTGCCATCAACAGCTTTCCCAATTTGCTTACAATTCTTTTTCTAAACTACCCTTTTTGTGATTTAAAACTATAGATTGAGGTCTTCGTGTATTTAGAGAATGAAGAATGCAGTAAGGAGCAACTAGTCCCAGGTTATTTAAAGAAATCAGAGGACAAAAACTTAGATTCCTCATTCTTACATTTTCACTGGAAGAATGAGAGCTAGCATCCTTGGGATTTTGTGGACATGCTGAAATAAGGATGCAGAAAAAAGTCAAGAGTGGGTCAGTGTAATACACACACACACACACCCTAATTTGCTGGGATTAGAGGCACAGGTCCCCTGTGAAATTGAAAAACCACAAATAAAGACATGGAGCAGAGGTTACCTGAGAGAACACCTCTCTAGGAATTTGAGTCTTCCAGCAGGACTCTCTGGTTAATGTCCCTGGGAAGCCAACCATAAAATAGCATTAGAGATCCTAGAGATTCCTAAGGAAGTGTTCTCTATAGAAATGTCTGTGTCCTCTGGAATGACTGGGCAAAATTGACTATAAAGTTACACTGGAAAATCTAGAGATTCCTATAGATAACATTTGTAATCAAATCCACAAATGAAATCAAGCCTGCAAAGGTCAAACTGCTAATGTAAGGACAACTGTTGATTAGAGACTTCAGTGCTATGAGCCTGTGTTCAGATCTTCATATATCCAAGAAACAAACTTGGCTATGGGCCAGTCATTAGCTGGTAAGTTAGGAATGGAGCACATCTGGATCACCACACGATAGACTGCAACTTCCATTGTCTTTCAACATTGGCTATGCTGACTAGGGAATTATAGTCAGCAACATCTGGAAGCCAACACTCTTCTCACACCTCAATGTACCTCACAATTTATTTATACGAATATATTTGAGAAAGAGCCATATATGCTGCCTGGTTGTTCCTAGGTTGTAATAATAAATGCATTTTAAAAATACCACCTGGGTTGGTAGTATTTCAGGACAATTTGTAAAGGGGGGCTTGGTTTTTACAACCATGGAGAAATGAATGTTGTGGATGTGGAAACTGGAAAAGCTATATGTGCCAGCAGCTGAAGTTTGTTTTAACTCACATCTGTCTCAGTAGACAAATACATGTAGCTTGGGAGTTTGGGCAATACAAGAGAGAATGAACATAGACTTTCCCTAATCACTGCATGTTGCAGGCATGGGTAAGGAAAGAAACCACTAAATATTTTCAGTTTTTAAGGAATGCATCTGGAAAGAACAGGCAAAGTGTATGATATACCCTATATTAATATGACTATCTTTTACAGGGTCCTTGAGTATGACATGGAGTATGGCTAGTTTGTGATGAAGATTACAACTTAGCAGTTGCAGTAGCTGATGGTAATGATGATGCTTGAACACAGCTGGAGTTGCTGAAGGAGGCAAAATGGTGGCAGGAGCTGGAGTCTCAAAGGTTCTGGTACCTGGCCTCCATAAGAAGCCATGATCACTCTGATAACTGAGCAGCTACAGAAACAGAGCCTAGATGAATTGAAATGCACATCCTTCAGCATCAGTCTGGTAAGATTTGCTTTACCAGTCAAGCCTTCAATTAAAGTATTGCTTGCTTTTATTTTGAGATGTCTTTTGATTTAGTTAATGAAAGCATGGAAAGACTGGGAGAATGTGGTTATTTATGGCCAGGATGCAAAGAACTGTGAAACTAATTCTGTGAACTTTGAAAGGGCAAATGTCTTTTTCCCCTTGATCAGCCTTCTCCCCATGCTGTATGATAAACTATTTTTGAAACGGGGGAGCTTCAAAAACAGATTTATAATATAGCATGGGGGTTTCTGTTCAAAAACCTGTGGGTTTTTTTTTAAAGCAATCTACTGAATGAGTGCAAGCCTTTTGTGTGAGCCAGAGGAAATCTTCAGATTTTCTTACTTTTGTTGATAATCCAAAGCATAGTAGACTCTGTTGGAAGAGAGTTGGACGCACTGTAGATACAATTCTTTGTGCTTCATGTGTTTTGTTTTCTATTTAGCTACCAATAACTTCTATAGATTCTTCTTGCACTTTGAAAAGAAAAGCCCTGCACATTTGCAGGTTTAACTGTTGTAGATTTCATTGATCGCAGATTTGATCAATGTGGTCTCTTTAGTACTCTGGTCATTTTGAGTCAGATGCTTATCATATAATTGTTCTGGAAGACCTAGAGATTCTTAGAGGGGAAACTCCTGTAGGAATATCTAGGTCCTCCAGCACAACTCTCGTTAGCTTTCGATGGAAACTGGCCACAGTCACACTAGAGTAGGCATGGGAAAACTTCGGCCCTCCAGGTGTTTTGGACTTTAACTCCCACAATTCTTAACAACTGGTAAGGTGGCTGGGATTTCTGGATGTTGAAAGTCCTAAACACCTGGAGGGCCGAAGTTTGCCCATGCTTGCACTAGAGAATCTAGAGATTAATAGAAAGGGTTTTAAAAATTACTGTCCTATATTCCACTTGAATCAGGTGGGATTTGAGGTCCTGCATGCCAAATCCCAGTAAATCTGGAGGGCTGACTATAAAAACTCAGCTGTGATCATCTTGGGCAACCCTGGTCAGTGTCCAAGATGATCACGCCTAAGCTTACTATATGGGACTAATTTTCATATGATAATGTCTGTTATGGTAAACGAGTAGGCTTATAGTTGGCACACAGTGACAACATGCAGAACCCAGATTTTTAGAGATGTTAAATAGTATTAATGACTTGCAAATGCTAAGGACGTAAAGAAGAATGATATTGCCACTCTAGTCTACTTTTCAAAATCTCTGTGCCTTCTGCCTAGCTAATAGAGAAAAACAAAAGTTTGAACTGAATGTCATTTCACTAGTTCAACACACTGGTGGAGAAAGCCATTTGAATTTAGTTAAAGATAGCAAGAGTGAAAGCTGCTGGTGTTGACAGCTGATGACCCAAAGTGCATGAGACTATGGTATTTGCAGAGGAAAATCAATTTTTGATTTATTTGGATCACATAAGAGCCCATTATATTAGCAGGTGTTCATCTTGAGGCACCAGCTTGGATTATCCCGTTCTGCTACCAGAAAATCCAGACTTTGTGATTGGAATAAATTAGAAAAAATAGAAGCATATGCATACATTTACTTCAGCATTGTAAATAATTAATCAAGGGGAGGTTGTGTACCTCCTGCTGCTACTCTTACCCACCCTTGTGATAGTTGCTGCAGCCTGTTCCTCTTCAAGAATGATGTTGCATTTATATAAGAAAGTAAGCGAGTCCCATAGTTTCCATAGCAGGACAATCTGTTTAACCAAGAGTAGTGCTGTGGCAACTGCACATATTTGGCACACTTCTGGAGTTGGTTGCAGTAGTCCTTTCAATTTAAGAAATGAGAACATTGTGTGTACAGCCTTTTTGTATATTGAGGCTTATATATGACTTATTTGGCCTCCTGTTGGCAAAAGATGCCTGTCTTTTGCTAGAAGAACAAGAGTGAGATAGCTATCCATGCTGTCCTAGCAAGTGGGTCAGTGACTAGCAAGTGGGTCAGTAGAAACAATGTATTGGTGTAGTTTATTTAGATTTCTCAACCCACATGTCACCAAAATGCTTCCAGGTTAGATTAGAAAGTTCAGAAGTAAGAAATTCCCTTCCTACAGGTTTAAGAGTCTAAAAGGAGATGGAAGTGGTATTTGCATCTTGGGGACTGCACTCACCTGGGAACTGTTGCAGCTTGCATCAGGCAAATGAGAAATCATATGACTGGCCTTCTTAGCTTAGTTTGCAGCTGTGTTCTAACTATCTGACAGGATTGGGAGGATTTTCTTTTCCAGATACATCAGCCACTTGACAGAAGTGCAAACCAATGAGAGATAATAATTTTAAAATATGATTTAAAGCCACAGTGATAATCTAGGTCAGGGGTGCCCACACTTTTTCAGCATACTAGCTACTTATATTAAAACCAAGTCAGAAAGATCTACCTACCTCCTCAAGGCTGGAGAGGGGAGGGGGTGGGGCGGGGCTTGGCCTCAGGGGGTGGAGCCAGGCCACACCAAGCCACGCCCCCTCCCCTCTGGCTTTGGAGCTCCCAGCAACTTCTCCAGGCTTGAGGATGGCAATGCCAAGCCAGTGGTGGCATAGCTAGCACAAGGCTAGCTTGGCCCTGCCCTCCTCAAACCTGGAGCAGCTGCTGGGAGTGCCGAAGCCAGGGGAGGAGGCGGGGCTTGGTGGGGCCTGGCTCCGCCCCCTCTGAGAAGCGCCCCATCCGGCTGGGATCGACATCCTTCGGTCCCGGGAACGACTGGTTGATCGTGATTGACTTCCTGGGCAGCCCTGATCTAGGTCTTTGCTAAACTCACCCCATCTCCCCCTCACTAAAATTTGGGGAAGCCCTATTGTTTGTTTTTCAAAATAAATATTAGAGGAGTATCCACACATTTCATCTTTTTTCTATAGCCATAATCTATTTCCCCCTCTATTTTTATCAAGATGATCTTTGTTCAAAAGCTGTCTAGTCAACAAAGAATAAGGAACAGAAGTATATTGAGCCTCTTTGAAAATTTTGGTTGGTTCTGTATCAGTATGGATCAGTCAGGGACAAATGTGATCTGAAATGACTTTCTATGATTTGACTACAGAAACATCTCAACTGTGTGTGTTACACTAGAGGTCAACACATATTTTACTATTGAACAAATGAGTTCAAATTAGTATTCTTTTCTCTACAGAAATGGATGAAAAGAGAATGAACATGTGTGGGGGAGTGGAGGAATCAAGGTGCTGGTAGTATCCTTGCTTTATAGAATATTATACAGGCTTTGTAGTACAGTAAAAATTGAAAAGCTGCAGTAGAAGGCTTATGTTCTCAACTGTTGCTTCCAAATCCCAGATTCTTTATTGTGTAATAATACCATGTTCTTGTTTGAAGACTTTGATGCCATCTTCAGAAGGGAATCGGCCTGCAATTTCCAGTTCCTCCACTGCTCCTTTGCTTGTGTGCCTGTGTCTGATTTGCCTTATTTCCCAAACACCCTGGTCCTATATTAAATGTAAAGCATTTCTGGATCTGTACTTTCGCCATATTTTTAATACTCAAGAGTTAGCAATACAACGGATTCCCAATACAATCTATCTCTGTAACCTAAGGAGGGGTGGCTTGACTTGGAAAACAAAAGACAATGTCCTCCTGTGTCAAAATTTAATTTAATAGGGGAGTGTTGCAGTGAAATATGAAGCATGTGCTTCCTGATTCTTTTTAGGTCTGGAGTCCATGGTGAACGTGCCTGGAATTAATAAGTTAAAACAGCACAAAGTCACTGCAGGTGCAGCCAGGAACAGAACTCATCTTTTCCATACAGAAGTTTGAACACTGAGGTGTAGACTTCCAAGAATGGGATGTGGCCTAATGAAGCTTTTGCAGGGAAGGTACAATCAAGAGCATAATGTTGTTTGAGCAGATGACAATCTGTAGCAAAGAGCCAATTATGTGGAGTGGAAAGGGACTTCCCTTCAACCCTGTAAATTTTATACCCTGGATAAATACATACCTATTGCTCTATCTGCAATACTGGAAACAAAGCATTGGGAGGGAGGTGGGGAGAATATGGCAAGAATGCACCATTCCCATAACTTTTTCTGTGCCCTTGAGATCTGTGTGTCTTGCCTTTTATTATCAAGCAGGACCAGGTTGAGAGTAAATGTCCATTTATTCCTCTGGGTAATAGAGATGGGTCTTGGTATGGCTTATTGTATCTAAACTTTTGCTGTCCTTCATTATATTCAGGAAGCTGGCATATAGATAATGGAAAATGTGGTACTTAACTCCAGAGACCTCTTGCCAACAAAGGCAAATGAGTGTGAAGGGAGTCAGCTCTGTGGCCATAAACAAGAATTCTAATTTCTTGGTCTGCCTTTTCACACTCTTCTGATGGAAGTAAAACATCCTTAGGCTTTTAATATTTAGCTTAGTACAGACGGCACTAAGGAAAAGTTTAAAGATGTGCAGAGCCTCTACAAATAATGGCTTCTGAATGAATCTGAGGACAGCACCGTGCAAAGAATACTAGGCAAGCTAGAGCAAATTAGAGTTTCTTCCCTTTTCCCAACTCTGGTTTTAATATTAGAACAAAAGAACTGGGAACTTGTCCTATGGGTAAAGCTTTGTTGTTTTGCAGTGAGGGGGTGGACGGGTAGGTGAGATAATTGTAGGAATTCCAATTGAATATAATATCTCAATATTGATAGAATATAGTGATAGGCTACATGGTGGGAATTACAGAGCCAGAGGCGCTTATGAGATGCTTATTCCTGTGATGTGGTGACTCCTTGTGTTTCCCTCCCTAGCCTTTGCCTGATCATGCTGATGTGGCCAGCTGTGGCAGCCCCTTCCAGATAGCGCCTGGTAAGAGCATCTGGCTGGACTTCCACCTTTTGTGCCTACATCCATTTCTCTCATGTCTGTCGTTTTAAGTTTTGATGTACATAGGTACAGCACACTGTTAATAAGAATAATCTGCTTCCCAGGTCTCCTTCGTGTAGGTCATGATCTCATCTCCGATATTAAGTGAAAACGTGATGCAGATCTGTCAGTCTTTGGTTTGTTTTAATGACATGGATTCGTCCAAGTTAAAGCTAAAGGCAGGAATGGTGTCTCAGTAAATGAGAGTGGTCGTTTCCCCTGAAATAACTATTATTCTGAGGGAGCAAAAGGGTTTTTTTTTTAAAAAAAAAAGAAGACAAGAAGTCTTATTTTATTTAGTAGCTTAAAAAGAAGCCCTGTTGATGTTCTGATTTTTTTTAAAATCAATTTTTTGAATGACTGCTATCACTGTCACTTTTTTTCCAAAGCAGTTCAGTATTGCAGTAGCTCTATCTAGTGATCCCTATGACATCATGTTACATACATGATTGGATATATTACAATACATTCTTTCACATAAATAGTTCTTGCTAAAATTAGCACTTGATAAAAACGGTGCTATACTAGGAGAATTATATTGACGGAATAAAGAATTTAGAACTGTAATAAAAAATGTTATCTCTATGGATTGCTTGATTCTGCATGGAAGCAGGGACCAAGTGAATAAGAGAAGTAACCTTAAATTTAAAATCAGTTATTTTCTTTAACAGCACTATTGGTTCTTGTTTTTGTTGGTTTAAATAGAATACAGTGTTTCCTCATTTATTGCTGGGATTTGGTTCCAGGACCCCCCACAATAAAAAAAACCGCGATGTAGGGATACTCTATTTATTTTAATATTTATACATTATTTTAATAGTTATACACTATTTTAAGTCTTTATACATTTAAAGTGAAGGAAAGGAAGGAAAAACCCTTCAAGGCTGGAGGGAAAGTGCCTTGGAGAGTGGCAGCGGCAAAATAGTGAAAATACCATGATAAATATTTTAAATTAATATTTTTTGAAATCCGCAAAACAGTGAGTCCGCAATAAGCGAACCGTGAAGTAGCGAGGGAACACTGTAGTAGAACATAGTTAATCTCAGCTATGTGTCATATAACCTTAAGCTATCAAACCGGGTTGCTGGAATCTGTAACAGCTCTTAATGTTCATGATACCAGGCTCAGAATAGAACAGATTCCACATACAATAAGTGTCTATTTGGAGTATCTTTTTAGGCATATTTTTATACAAAAGGGGGGGATGACAAAAACAGATTCTTTCCCTGAATGAGTCATTCCTGCAACTATTCTGGTCACTTGTGTTACAACCATATGTTGAACAGCATCTTGATGATGACTCCTCTAAGAGTTAGAATTAGAACGTTTAAAAAAGATTTTTGTTTTAATACTTTCTCATTTAATAAATGCATAGTGGAGGTATGTGGAAAGTGGGTGCTTGTTTAATCTAAATCATATAGCAAGAAGCAACAGTTTGTTTATCCTTTAATTATAGAATTTTTATCCTGTTCTTAGAACAAACTCACAGAGTTGTTAATAAATAAACTTATTAGAAGCTGTTAAACCGTAGTTCTTGGCATTTGTCACTAAATTGGCTTTGTTAACTAAGGCTGATGAGAGTTGCTGTCCAACTACATCTGGAAGGGCTTTGCCCTTTGCCTAGCCTTAGTATATATATAGAAATGCATTTGAGCAAAGGAATCTGTCTTTTAGAGATAAAAACTAAAGGAATAGATTGTGCACGTTAGGTTGCTAAGTTCGGGCCTAAGAAAGTATGCCCCAATAAACTCACTAGTACTTAAATGTTCTTGTTTTGTGTTCATAGGGTAATATGGCTGAGCTTTACAAGTTGCCTGTTGGAGTATTTGACTTATGAGTTTACAGGGAAATGAACTTTTTTTGTCTTGTCTGAAGGCATGGTATTGTGTTTCTCTTCCCTTCTCTTTGTTCATGTGGCATGTTTGTTTCTGGCTCTTGCACTGATCCTGTTATTTCCATTCACCAATCTTTCAACGCATCTCATTTTTGAAGAAATATCAATTTTCATGTTTCAATTTTTGGAATGTCTTATTGTGCAATTAGTGAATTATAAACAGCTTCTGAAGGGAATTCAGGAATTCTTCTCTGGACTTATTTTAGAAGTACATGTATTTTGGATTGATGCCACACTGATTTGATGATTATCACCATTGGCTTTGACTGTTTGTGTAGCAGTTCAAAGAGATAGGCAAATAAATCTTAGAAGAGCCATTTCATTAAACACTTTCTTAGAAGAATAGCAATGTTGTAGTACAGGGCTGTCAACTGGCGGCCCAGGGCCGGATCCGGCCCCGTAGCCTGTTGGACACAGCCCCCTATATGCCCTCAGCCGCCATTTTTAAATTTGAAAAAATCGAATTTTTTTAAAAAATGGCGGCCGGAGGGAGGCGGGAGCAGGGAGGAGGAAGAGAGCTAGCTCCTCCTCCTTTTGGCCCCCTACCTAGGGCGGGGGCCGCGAAAGAAGGGCGGCGCCAACAGCAGCGCGTCACAGGCCTGGCGTGACGCGCTGCCCCTGGCGCCGCCTTCTGCCTGCCCTTTACGCCCCTTCCTAGGGGCGGGGTGCCGAAAAGAGGAGTAGGCGGCGCCAAGAGCAGAGCGTCACAGGCCTGGCGTGACGCTGCTGCTCTTGGCGCCGCCTCTTTCGGCGCCCCGCCCCTAGAAGGAGAGGGGCCCGAAAGGGAGGAGTAGGCGGTGCCAAGGGCAGCGTGTCACGCCAGGCCTGTGACGCTGCTCTTGGCGCCGCCTTCTGCCCCACAGCCGTTTAGGAGGGCGGGGTTGGGGGCGGGGCCTGGGGCGGGGCCGAGCGCCCCCCTAGGTCATCAGTGACCTTTTATCCGGCCCTGGACCCCATAGAAGTTGGACAGCAATGTTGTAGTATATACCTACTTATTGAATTACCCTTCTAAAACTACTGTTGGGAGGGGGACTGGCTAGAAGGTCTTACAATGTGTTGAACAGAGATATGCATCTTCAACTGCTACATTATACATGTTAAGAATATGGGGGCATGAAAAACAGTGCTAAATTTTAAGCGATAACGAACATGGAAATATTGAAAGAAGCAGGAAGGTTTAATTCTCCAACAATTACTCACTTTTAATTGGAATTATTGAATATATGCTCTTAGTTTGTTCCTCTAGCTTACTTCATCAGTTGAGATAAAATCTTAGAGGAGTGATACTGTCTTACTCTCCCTGCTCATGGCAGATTGCCCCTTCTATAACTAGAATATAACTATAAAACAAAATTCTCCTATACCTGCTACATTTATTATTTTTTCTGATCCATAAACGCTTTCTAGTATAAGATAACCATGCAGAGTTCTCTTATACATGCTAGAAGAAATGGAATATAGTTATCATAAAATAAAGGGTTGGGTATGGAGTAGGGGAATGGGAATGGGAAGTACTGGTGTGAGGAATAAACTTGTCACTTTGGTTTCTTCATTACTTGAGAATGATGCAAAATAGAGATTATTGGATCATAATTACATTAGGTAAAAATAAAGAAAAGTTATGACTGCATCTGAATAAATTAACTAGCTAGAACCACTGTCTGAAAATATTTTATTTTATTACTGTTTGGTTGGTTGATATTGGTCTACAATTCAGAATAAAAAGTATTAGAAATGTTTTGATACTGTGGGGGTAAAACATTTCCAACATGGTGCCATTTTAATGAAAGGTCAGATAGGAAAGTTGATTATTCATATGTCAAAGGCTATGATTGGGTATCTGGAATGCGGATCTGTGCAGTAATTTGAGTTCTTGTCTTACATTACCTGTCTTGTGATATTTATTCCAGAGGGAGCTTCATGGAGGGACCTGACTCCCTGTCCAAAGATCCATCTTCAGGACAACACAGGTCTATACCAACACTCCAGCTTGAGCCTTCCATTGCCCCCCTGTGGCCCAGACGACAGTCCTCAGAACAGACTTGCACCTCAAACACTGGCCACCAATTCACTAGGCTCAGAAAAGGCTTCTGTGCCCCCCACCAAAAGACACTGTCGTTCCCTCTCAGTGCCCGAAGACCTCTCCCGATGGCAAGCTGTCTGGAGGCCCCTGGGGTCCAAAGTATGGACACACATAAAACGTCGGGACAATACTGGAGGGGACACTTTGGCAGCGCAGCCCCAGACCATAGCCCAGGGAGCCAACAGACTTTGCTTCAACCCTGCCCCCAGTGCCTCTCATCAGGGTGTTCAAGATGGTGCTAGTGGTGGGAGGAGTCCACCTTTCTTCAGTTTGGCCCTCTCCCGAGAATCGCCAGCAAGTGTACCATGGGAAACTGGAGAGACTTTGCAGCCCTATCCTCTGCAACGACGTTTCTCCCTATCACCTGTCAGATTTTTACCCTCCCCACAAAGCTCTACCACCTCCACACCAGAGCTGCTTCGACACCAGCATAGCCTCCCTCGCAGCCGCTCCCAGCCTTGTGACTTGGACACCAGGAAGTGTGGTCTTAAGCGGCGCCATGATGAGGATGTGAGGTGGCACAGGCCCTCGCTTGATTTCTACAAGATGAATCAGGTAGGAAAGAGATGCTATCCCCACCTGATTTATTAGTTTTGCTCACTTGTCTGAAGCTAAAGCCTATCCCGTTGAAAGTCATAAGAAAGGACAAATCATTATTCAATCACTTCTCCTTTCTTACGACCTTTGATAGGATTGAGAAGCAAAAACTGAGTAGCTGAAATACAGCAAATGATTTGTATATCAAAAGGCTTTATTTTCTTAACCACTGCCATTAAGTAGTATTTGCAGTATTTTCCTATGGGATGGTTCAAGAGCACAGTAATACATTGAGGAAGAGCATTGGGAGTCACATTGATTTCTGTGCACGAAACCTGCAGAACACCATTCAACAATTATTTGTTAGAAACATTGCGCCAGTTGCTATACATAACATGGAAATGGCATAGATCCTGTTTCAGAGGCTTCTGCACTTGTATTGTCAGTTTATAACTGAAACTACTGCTGTACATGTCCTCATTAACTATAGGGTGCACAGTTGGAACAGCAGGTGTTTAATAACTACTAGAATATCCAGTAGGCATTTTAAGCCTCCTTAATCGACACTGGAATTAGGGGTGGAAATGGTTCGGTTGAGCACCCATTACAGAGATAGTATCCGTTGTCAGTGCTTTTCTTTTGTGTGGGACAAAGGAAATAATACTAGAAACATATTGTAATCATTACCAAAGTATTGTGCAAAGCATACACAAATGATACTGTTAGAGGGACTCAATTGCAGCTGTCTTAGAACACAGATAATGGCATGATAAAAGTTTGATGACACTGAGAAGCAGGTTATGTCAAACTAGAAGTGATTCAGGAAGGCTTTCCTAGAATAGTCGTTCAGCAGTACCAACCCATGCTTGGCATCTGAACTCTATAATTAAAGCAGGTTTTGAAAAATCAGGTTTGTGTTCTGATAATTCAGGTCTTCTCCTTTCCACAGCTTAAGAATCTATGGTTGATTTATCTCCAGAAGGAAAGTAAGTGAGCCGGCAATGACAGAAACTCCAGCTAAAGGTGTTCTAGTACAAACAGTCACAAACATGGTTATGGCTATAAACTCTTATTAGAACTAAAGGGGCAAGGAAAAAGGTGTGTTGGTATATACATTTCTTTAATATATACTTTTTTTAAATTATAGAAACCATTTGCAGGAGGCGCCTGTCAGTTAGACAAATCTGAAGAAAGTGGGTATCCATCATGGCTCTTGGATTGCAGTCCACAAGTACCCTCGGCTCCATGCAGTCCCCTCAGCAATTGCATCCAGGTGCTTAGTGAAAGTGAAGAGGAGGACGAAGAAGAGGAGGAAGAGGAATCAGCAGTACGAGCAGCAAGGCAACTAAACTGGAATTTAGCAAGCAAAAGAACACTTTTCCAGCCAGACTTTAGTGACCTGGATCTAACATTGATTGAGGAGAACTAGAGGTTGGGTGTCTTTTTGAAAAACAGACTTGGAACTAGCAGCGGGACACGGCTGCACTCCTGGATGAGGGCCGAGGGATTAGGGTGGGGATAAGGGGAAAGTGGCGGTGGGACCAATTGGGTTTTGTCTGCTTGTTTCTTTTGTATTAAAAAAGAAAAGAAATTGCTGGGTGTTGTGTGTTTCTTGGTGGGATGGTCAAGCACTGCCAAAAGGCGTGGAAAACTAGAACCTTGACAGCAGTCATTTTGCCTATCTTAGCAGGCATCTTGGGTTTTCCAGTCTCCTGAAGCTCAGAGTAAAATTCTGCAAGGACCACATTCGAGATCGAATCCTGCATATAAGGATAAGACTAGTGTGAGGTAATAAGCATCTCTGGATGGAAAAAAGTGAAGTGGGTAGAATAGGAGGAATCCTGTGGTAGTATTTTGAAATAATTATGGTCTCCCACCCACCAGATTATTTTGCTTGCCAAATAAATCTGATTCCTTGTGATTTGTTGCAAACAAAACTAGCCAAGATGGAGGACAAAGACAGCAACGAGGGTAAAAGCTAACATTTATAGGTGTAACTTTCTATGTATTTTCCTTCCTAATTCAATTGAAGTCCTAATGGCAGAACATAAAGCCCAGGATGGGTACCCGCAGTGGGTCTCTAGAATAGTCATTTCCCCCCTAGGAGCCTCTGGGGGTTATATGGAGTGCCAAAACACAGGGCTTTTCCTCACAGCCATATAACCCAGAATATCAAGGCAAAAAATCCCACAATATCTGCTTTGAACTGGCTAGAACAGTAAAACTTATTCATTCATTCAGATTAGGCTTTGAACTGGGTTATCTGAGTCCATGCTGCCATATAATCCAGTTCAATGTGGATTTTCTGCAGCTGTGTGGAAAGGGGCACAGAAAATTGAGGTGGCTAGAATTTGTATTCTTATGCCTTAATTTCAGTGAGCATTACAGCCTATTTATAACATGCAATGCATCTTGGACTTCTCAGAGAAACAATTCGTATGTGTTTTGGCAGAAAATAGGCAGTCTTAGGGAAGCCACATGTAGCATTCTTTTCCACATCCCTGATGTAAAGCTTAATTTTATCCCATGGCAAGGATGGCAATCAGGTGTTCTCTGGATGTTAAACTGCAACTCTCAGCATGTCTCGCCATATGCTGGGGCTGGTAAGAGTTTCAGTTCAACATCTGGAGGCCTCCCTCATTTCCACCCATTGAAGGACTAAAACTACAAAACTTATACAAGCTTAGTGTTCCAGTGTAAGATTTATGTATTACTGTAAGTTGAAGGCACATAAACACCATGTGCTGGTATAAGGCCCTTTTTGGAACAGCATGGACTAGTGGCGACAAAGCGAAAGCTACTTCTGTTGCCAGAAAAAGGTATCCCAACTGCTTACGCACAGGAATTGGCAAGGAACTTTCTGTCATGATCGAGACTAGTTCTGATGTCAGCTGTTCCTGTAGTGCTTAGGGTAATTTTCCCCATCTAATTGTGGTTTCTGTTCTGATGTAATTACACTGGCCAGTAGTCCTGCAGCCTGTATATATTGCTAGCAACAAAAGATGTAATATGGTTCTTCAACTGAGAAACCACACTCCTGTGCAGGAGGCAGAAATCTAACAGGTGCATCCTCTCAGCCAGAACAAGCTACTCATAGTAGCACCATAGCAGGGAGCTGCAATCCTATTTTTCACACTTTTGAACAGCATATACCTTGTTGCAGGATTTTAAAAGTACCCTTATATATTGCTCTGCAGGAGAACAACACAGCCATAGAAGTACAGCAAAAGTATGAAAACATGATTTTAAAAGTACCATTATGTTGCCCCGCAAGAGAACAACACAACTGTGTAAGAACACACCTTTATTTCTATCCTGCCCTATCTCCCCATGGGGACTCAGGGTAAACATAAAAGGCAAACATTCAATGCCATAAAATACAACTACAGAATAAATTCCAAATAAAACAACATTCAGTAATAAAACAAACCCATGAAGACAATTATAAGATTGTTGTTTATTCGTTTAGTCGCTCTGCCAGAGCTCCCATCCCCATCTTCAAGGTCAAGCCAGTCACTTCAAGGACACCATCCATCTTGCTCTTGGTCATCCCCTCTTCCTTTTTCCTTCCATTTCCCCATCATCAGTCTCTTCTCTAAGCTTTCCTGTCTTCTCATTATGTGGCCAAAGTACTCAATCTTTGTCTCTAATACCCTTCCCTCCAATGAGCAGTCGGACTTTATTTTCTGAAGGATGGACTGGTTGGATCTTATTGCAGTCCAAGGCACTCAGAATTTTCCGCCAATACCACCGTTCAAAAGTGTCTGTCTTCCTTTGCTCAGCCTTCCTTATGGTCCATCTTTCAGATCCATAGGTTACTATGGGGAATCTCTCTCGGCATTACTTTGCGAACGAAGATTCTGATGAAGGACTCATCCCACGCTTTTTACAAGCGCGTTGATGACTAAAAAGGCCAATCTGAGATAGGCAAGTTCAGTTGCAGAAAGCACAGCAGAAAGTCTCCTTGGGTGATGGTGTTTCCAAGTTGCGGTTCTTTCTGCGTTGTCGTTTCTCTTCGAGACCTATTTGGTGTGTCTTCTCAAAAGTGGCCGCAGCATTGTGGATAGTGCGTCTTCATGCCTCCTGATGTGGACCTCCAGGGTGGACCATTGTTGGTGATCAATCTGGCCGAGCCCGAGATGTTGTTTCAGGGAGTCCTTATATCTCTTTTTGGGGGCGCCTCTCTTGCGCTGACCCGTGGTGAGTTCACCAGAGTAGTATCTTTGGGAGGCGGTGGTCCTCCATCCTAGAGATGTGCCCTGCCCAGCGCAGCTGTGTCCTCAATAGCATGGCCTCAATGGGGAATGCCAGTGTGATGTCTGTACTCTTCACTATTCTATCGAGATTGATCATTGATCCCCTCTCAAGGAGATAATAGATTACACAATATTAAAAGAGTGTGTCTTGGAAATTGGGGGGGGAGAGAGAGTATATATTTTTTGTGATATTTTTGTGGCATTTTTTTTGGAGGGGGAGCGTCGATTCAGAAAATTGCATCAGTTCTAGTTTCTTTGTCCCCTTCCATACAGCTGAATAAAAAACCCACAATATCTGCTTTGAACTGGAATAGATAGGTGGCAGTGTGGCCTCAGTTCAAAGCTGATATTGTGGGATTTTTGCCTTGACAGTTAGATCAGTGTTTCCCAACCAGTGTGCCGTGAGTGATCATCAGGTGTGCCGTGGGAATTGGAACCTCCAACTCCCTTTTTCTTCTCTACTCAGGCTCCCTTCTTCCTAGCCTCGCTCTGCCTTGCTTTGCTTACGCTGTCGCTTCTGCGGGAGGGGGGAGGGAGGAAGACATGACCCGTGCGGGCGCTACTGCACAAACCCGCCCCACATCTTCCTCCCTTCCGCAGTGCTCTCTGGATATAGGTGAACTACAACTCCAAAACTCAAGGTCAATGCCCACCAAACTCTTATAGTATTTTCTCTTGGTTATGGTAGTTCTGTGTGGGAAGTTTGATTCCATTCCATCATTGGTGGAGTTCAGAGTGCTCTTTGATTGCGGGTGAACTATAACTCCCAGGTGTTGAGCAAGACCTTCGTGTGTGTCTTTCTGCCATTCCTGCCAGGATATCTATGTTGTGTTCATCGAAACACACCCAGGTTTCACACTGAGTGTATGAATATATTTTAAAAACATATTAACTACATTACTGTGTCATTTTGGTTGGTGGTGTGCCCCAGGATTTTGGAAATGTAAAAAATGTGCCGCGGCTCAAAAAAGGTTGGGAAACACTGGGTTAGATGACTGTGTGGAAGGGGCCTTAGATAGGATGATCACGGGTCTTTATGGACGAGCAGATGGCGACTGGTAGGCCAGGGGAGGGAGGGGGGCCTAGTGCCATTTTTGGAACCAACAGGCCAGGCCTGGGCAAACTTGGGCCCTCCAGGTGTTTTGGACTCCAACTCCCACAATCCCTGACAGCCTCAGGCCCTTTCCTTTCCCCCCTCAGCCGCTTAAGCCAGGCCTGGGCAAACTTGGGCCCTCCAGGTGTTTTGGACTCCAACTCCCACCATTCCTAACAGCCTCAGGCCCTTTCCTTTCCCCCCCTCAGCCGCTTAAGCCAGGCCTGGGCAAACTTGGGCCCTCCAGGTGTTTTGGACTTCAACTCCCACAATCCCTGACAGCCTCAGGCCCTTTCCTTTCCCCCCTCAGCCGCTTAGGCCTGGGCACTCCAACTCCAACTCCCACCATTCCTAACAGCCTCAGGCCCTTTCCTTTCCCCCCTCAGCCGCTTAAGCCAGGCCTGGGCAAACTTGGGCCCTCCAGGTGTTTTGGACTCCAACTCCCACCATTCCTAACAGCCTCAGGCCCTTTCCTTTCCCCCCCTCAGCCGCTTAAGCTGGGCAAATCTGGGTCCTCCAGGTGTTTTGGACTCCAACTCCCACCATTCCTCACAGCCTCAGGCCCTTTCCTTTCCCCCTCAGCCGCTTAAGCCAGGCCTGGGCCAAGTTGGGCCCTCCAGGTGTTTTGGACTCCAACTCCCACCATTCCTAACAGCCTCAGGCCCTTTCCTTTCCCCCCCTCAGCCGCTTAAGCCAGGCCTGGACTCCAACTCCCACCATTCCGACCAGGCTCAGGCCCTTTCCTTTCCCCCTCAGCCGCTTAAGCCAGGCCTGGGCAAACTTGGGCCCTCCAGGTGTTTTGGACTCCAACTCCCACCATTCCTAACAGCCTCAGGCCCTTTCCTTTCCCCCCCTCAGCCGCTTAAGCCAGGCCTGGGCAAACTTGGGCCCTCAGGTGTTTTGGACTCCAACTCCCACCATTCCTAACAGCCTCAGGCCCTTTCCTTTCCCCCTCAGCCGCTTAAGCCAGGCCTGGGCAAACTTGGGCCCTCAGGTGTTTTGGACTCCAACTCCCACCATTCCTAACAGCCTCAGGCCCTTTCCTTTCCCCCTCAGCCGCTTAAGCCAGGCCTGGGCAAACTTGGGCCCTCCAGGTGTTTTGGACTCCAACTCCCACCATTCCTAACAGCCTCAGGCCCTTTCCTTTCCCCCTTACCCATGGGCAAACTTGGGCCCTCCAGGTGTTTTGGACTCCAACTCCCACAATTCCTAACAGCCTCAGGCCCTTTCCTTTCCCCCCTCAGCCGCTTAAGCCAGGCCTGGGCAAACTTGG
>JARBWK010000001.1:61534689-61574689 GCA_030556195.1 Anolis apletophallus | reverse complement strand
TTGATTCTGCTGGACCTCTCAGTGGCCTTCTGGGATGCCTGGCGGTAATGGGCTTTGGAGGTACTGTCATGCAGTGGCTCTGGTCCATCCTGGAGGGTCATTCCCAGAAGGTGTTATTGGGGGATTGGAAACTGAATTGGAAACTTGTGCAATTCGACCTTGAAATGGACTCAGTCCATGAACTTTGGATGGCATGTTTTAATTTTAACTCTGTCTAAAATGTCGTAATTAAAAAACTTTTAGGTAATTGATGAGGCACAATGTTTGTGCCACTGTAACCCACCCTGAGTTCCCTTGTTGGGTTAGAGAAGGGCGGTGTACAGGTATGGCAAATAAATAAATAAGTTGGCCATTTGTGTCTTGGCAGAGTCAGGAAGTGTGGAAAAATATTGGTTTGTTGTTCCTCAGGGAGCATCTTAATTTTGGATGCCTTTGGAAAGTGTTGCTGTTTTTTTGGGTAGATGCTTCCAGCATCTTCCAGTATCATGGTGGAAACACTAGGTCAGGGATCCTCAAACTTTTTAAACAGGATCCCTCAGACTGTTGGGGGACTGGACTATAGTTTGAAAGAAAAACATGAACAAATTCCTATGCATGCACACTGTACATATCTTATTTGAAGTTCCAAAAATATGAAAGAACAATACAATACTTAAAATGAAGAACACTTTTAACCAACATAAACTTACCAGTATTTCATTGGGAAGTGAGGGGCTGCTTTTGGCTAATCAGATAATCAAGTTAATTAGAATGGTTGTTATGTGTGTCTTCAAGTCGTTTCAGACTTAGGGCAACCCTAAGTCTAAATAATTTAGGTTGGTAGCCGGGTAAATGATCTTGGAGAGCCGCATCCGGCCTGTGGGCCTTAGTTTGGGGTCTCCTGCACTAGGTTGTTGCTGAAAAGTAGAAGGTGCTTGCCACAGCCCAAGACTTGAACAAACTGCGAGGTGAAAGTTGAACTGCGAATAGGATGGTAAAGAGAAGGGTTGTGTTGCTAGCTCAGTTGCTCTTTGCTATTATGATTTCTTAATTCACACAAAGTGGTTGTCTTGTCATGTACAATAAGTAATTCCTTATAGTGTCTGGCCATGATTTTTGCTAGGATATTTAAGCACATGAGATTGGTTTTGAAGGAACTTCTGTAAATAAAGCAACCTTTAGTCTAACAGGCCACTGCAAAAATAATCCCCAGACCTCCTTCCTATCTGAAGGAAATACAGGAAACTGCTGGTGTAGGTTCAGATATGTCCTGCTTTTTTCTGTTTGTAATGAGTGATCAACATAGCAGGCGGTTTCTCACTCGGATACAGTCAGTGCAGTTTTGTGCTGGCAAGATCGCCTCATGTGTAAGTAAGTACACATCCTCACATACACTCATAAATACAGTAGTAGTGAGGGGATTATTTGGTAGCCTTTTGCTTCTGTGGAATCTTTCTCAATAGCACATCATAAATATATGTCTGTTTTTTTGGTTGTACCCAGACCAGGAGAAGATGCATTACTTGTGTTGAAGCTTTGTCTTGTATTGCATATATATGATCAATAACATCTGCTGAGTTCAGTGGAATTTACTCTGATATAGATAATTTATATCTTTGCTCAGTTCTTCCACCAGAGTAATGGGTAGCCCAGCCTATGATAAACAAGGTGAGCTCCAACTTCTTCTGCCATCTGAGCAAACTGATGTGTTTGTACCTCTTATCTTCATATATAACCAGAGGAGGAATTTGGAGGCATGTGGCTTTGCTTCTGTGGTAGGCAAATGCTCAGAGCTTTGTGTGGTACAAAGACAAATCAAACAGAAACAACGACCTTGTTCTTATGACATCTACCTTGTTCTTATGACAAGGTAGATGGGCAGGCAGTGGCATATGGACTTCCTTCTTCTCCCCTCCAGCTCTGAGCTTGAAGAGAGGGGCATAATTTTCTGCCCTGTATGTTGTGATTCAAGCCTAGAGTTCAAAAGAAGAGCAAGTGGTCTATTGACCCTTGCACACATGTAAGCAGCCTTCTAAGTGTGCAGCAATATTGCATTTTATGTTAGACTAGCTGAGGACCCGGCGGTGCCCGGGTTATTTGAGGAAGGCATTGTGTGCCAAGGTTGGTTCCTATTAGATGTGTATGTGGCTTGCAGTGGTCTCAGGAAGTTAGTGAAGGTACTGCAAGTCCCATTGGCCATGGTCCATCCCTCCCAACAGCACCAGGATGTAGAGGGGTCATGGTGGCTCTTAGTGCCACGTTTGGTGTTGATCATTCATTGGATGAGGGTCGCAGTAGTCTCAGAAGGTGAGTGAAGGTACTTCAAGTCCCGTCATCCATGGTCCATCCCCCACCAAACAGCACCAGGATGTAGAGTGGGTCATGAGGGCTTTGTGTGCCAAGTTGGTCTTGATTAGTCATTGAATGAGGGTCGCAGCAGTCTTGGGAAGTGAGTGGAGGTACTTCAAGTCCCATCATTCGTGGTCCATCCTCCTCAATACTGCACCAGAATGTAGAATGAGTCATGGGGGCTCTGTGTGCCAAGTTTGGTCTTGATCAGTGTTTGGATGAGGTTGGCAATGGTCTGGTGAAATGAGTGGAGGTACTTCAAGTCCCATCATCCGTGGTCCGCCCTCCGAACTGCATCAGGACGTCCATTGGGTCATGGGGGCTTTTTGTGCCAAGTGTGGTCATGATGATGCACTGGATGAGGGTCGCAGCGGGCTTGGGAAGTGAATGGAGGTACTTGAAATCCCATCCTTCATGGTCCATCCTCCTCTAAACTGCAGTAGGATGGAGTGTGGGTCATGGGGGTACTGTGTGCCAAGTTTGGTCTTGTGGTTCAGGGCCGCCTTGGTCTGTGGGGAATGAAGAGTTTGAAAGTACTACAAATCTCATAACCTGTGATGGTACTTCAAGTCCCATCATCCATGGTCCTCCCTACTCCAAACTGCAGTAGAATGAATCATGGGTCATAGGGGCTCAGTGTGCCAAGGTTGGTTACTGTTAATTCAGGCCATACACATACTCAGTTAATGTCCCATTAACTGAGGCCTAGTAAGGGAAATGAAGTTAATGAAGCCGTACTGTAAATTTTGGGCCTGGTTTGTGATTTGTAGGGGCTATAGTGTTTTCTGGGAAGTTAATTGGGTGAAGGTACTGCAAATTCCATCATTCGTGGCCCATCCTGTCCTAAACTCTCTTTTGGGGCCTGTAATGTTCTGGCCTGCTCTGCTGGTAATTGGTAACTTTAAAAGGCCAAATGGCAGGCAGCCGTTTTCTAAAAGCTGAGGGGGAGGAGAAAACAGGAATCCCTTTTGTTTTCACAGAGCCAACTGGGGAGGGAATGTTGATGGTGCATTTTTTTCCCCTCAGTGGGAAGAAATCCTGTTGTTTGAATGTAGAGGCCTGGATTCTGGGATGCTGGCTAATCAGTGGCAATCAATGCCCTCTGTCTGGTGCCTTAGAATTTTGGAGTGGCGAGGCTGGCCAATCAAAGAACTTTATGCAAATAGCTGCCACATTTTTCCCCTCAGTGGGAAGAAATCCTGTTGTTTGAATGTAGAGGCCTGGATTCTGGGATGCTGGCTAATAGAATTTTGGAGTGGCAAGGCTGGCCAATCAAAGGACTTTATGCAAATAGCTGCCACATTTCCGCCCTCCCGCCCTCCGCACACATACATACAAACATTCCGTTTTATTAAGGTATACAGAAGGTATACAGATTGTTCATAATGAAAAGGCTTAGTATTTCTTGCTGTGTGTACATTTGCAGTGATGCTGACACTGTATCCGAGTGCATCTTCTCTTTTCTGTCAGTATTAAAAAGACAATTGTAATATCTTGAACAAGTTGTGTTTTACTATGTTTCATCATCATCTGTTCTTCTGTTGTGTTCCAGATATATACCATAGCTGTCATTTAAAATCTAGAATCGGACTGTTTCCTGATCATCATAGTTAGTAACTGCAAAAAACCCCTAAATGAGCCCGATATAGAAGAAATGGACTGTTACAATAATACCCTCTCATTCTTTACTTCATAATTATCTAGAATTATGACACCATTTCTGTTGAGTTTTGACTCTCTTCCAAAATTGCTCTTATATGCATTTCCTGCATTTTAAGGAAAACTTTGAAAATTAAATCCTTGTAATGTAATTTTTCTGAATATGCCTTTTGGATTGCATTATTGTATGAGTAGTTATTGTTATCTATTGTTGTTACTGTGTAAAAACATTTATACCTTGCTCTGTATCAAAGATCTCAGGCTGGCTTTCAAAAAGCATTAAACAAATTATGAATTTCAAAAGCATGGAATAATTAAAAAGTGAATAGCATATTAAATAACAATATTAAATTAAAAGCAGCTTTAGAGGCTTATTAAACTATATATACCCACATTTGAATTGAATTAATAAGACTTTGATAAATAGCCAAATTTTAACTTGGTGCTCAAATGACGTGACTATGCTGCCAGCTGGGCTTCCAGAAGGTGGACATTATACAGTCTGACTTACGGCAGCCCTCCAAAATGTAGCAAATGAGATTATCTGAATACAGTAGTTCCTGTTGTATGTGAAATACTGTGTTCTTATACTGTTTTATAAAGAAAGCAGATGGGGGTTTTCCCAGTGTTACTTGGCAATATCAAGGACTGAACATGAGACTTCTATCATTCAAACACATAATCTCCCAATTCAACGAATTCCTCCCAACTTTTTAAATTCCAGTGCCATTGGCTCTTACTGATAGTTCTTAATACTGTTGGGCTAGAATTGATGCAAGTATTTTCCCCTTGTTTTCATAGCTATTTAAGATTATTTTTCTTCTGTAGGTATAAGGCCTCCCATTGGTAATGGTCCAATGCCAGCCCGTCCATTGGTTGCCCTTCTTGATGGCAGAGATTGCACTATAGAGATGCCTATCCTGAAAGATGTTGCCACAGTGGCTTTCTGTGATGCACAGTCAACTCAGGAAATTCATGAAAAGGTAAATATGCCGGGACAAATAGAGATTTCCCTTTCCAAGAAAGAAGTGGTAATCTGAATCAGGAATTTGTAAGTTTTGCTTTCATTTTCATTCCTGGCCAAATCCACCGTCCACCAATCCTGAAAAAAACCCAATATACTGGAAATAATTTGGGGGACCTCTTATTGTATTGAGATCTAGCAGAAGGTACAAGCTCTGCTGTATTGTTTCTGTGTGTTGCAGAAGGCCAGTGAGAAGAAATTAAACAACTCTCCTCTCTTGCTTTTACTGTGAACAGAGAATTTGGAAGAAAGGGGGGTATCTCATTCTTTAGAAGCAATGAAATTATATTTGTGCCATTTTCAGAATCATTTCAGAAGGGGAAAAGTCATACCTTCCCTTCTCCGAGTTGTGTGGAAGTCAAAGGACTTATAAGAAAGATCTTTGTGGTGGGCTTATGGGATGAAGCAGGGCCACTTAGCTGAATGGGGTGGGATATTTGGTGTTGGGAAGCAAGCAAATGGGTTTTCAAATCTTGACCTGACTAGTTCCTACCCTTGTGGAGCAAGCATTATCCTATTGTTCTGTCTTTCATAGGTGCTAAATGAAGCTGTTGGGGCTCTGATGTACCACACCATTACCTTGTCGCGCCAAGACCTGGAGAAATTCAAAGCTCTCCGGGTCATTGTGCGAATTGGCAGTGGCTATGACAATGTGGATATCAAGTCAGCTGCAGAATTAGGTATGGTGATCCCAGTGTGTGTGTTTTTAAAAAGTGAATACACAGAATGGGGGGAAACCCCACAATCTCTGTTTGCTAGGTCTAAATTGGAGGTTAGTCAGATATTTACATTTCCAAGAAGCAGGTAGAATACTTACTATTTAATAAAATATATTTGCAAAGCCTTTTTTGGAAAAAAAATCACAACTTTACTAATAAAGATAAAGGGAGCAGAGAAGGAGCCCTAGGAGTACATGGACATCTTTGGGATGATGCACTCCAATGAAGTGGTCTCGTCTAGTGACAAATCAGCTTCTGCATTTTGAATCTATCTTTGAACAGTGATGTTATTGTAATCACTTAGCAACCATTTCCTGGGAGAAAAATGGGATATACATTCAATAAAAATAAATAATGTGATATGATGTATTTATTTTTGCAACCTGTTATAACATTTCAAAATATTTGTTTTAAAATGTATTACACTGCTCTCAAAAGAACCCTTATATATTTGGTCTTCTGTTCCTAAGTTAGACAATAAATTATAATGAAATGTTTTAGAAATAAAAGAATTGAAGTTTAATATTATTGATTTGCATAAGTCCACACGATAGCATTATAACTCATGCGCACGTAACAATGAAGACAACAGATGAGTCCATGTGATCAGCTTCTGCAAGCCACTGATAATCTTTACTATATTGGCTTAGAAAATAGTAAACCATTTCTCTAGTGATATCTTTCTTTATTGATTGAAGTGAAACAAAATTTTAGTTAAATGTGTTTGGGCTTAAGATGTAAATTATCTTTATATGCAGATCTCAGTACAAATTGTTGAACAAAGGGTATACAATTCACTTTTTAAATAAAAAACCTTTGTTTATATGATTTTAAAGCGGCAGGGATTTCACTTGTCTTTCTAAATAACAGAGATTTTCCTGATTTCTTTCAGTTTTTTGATTGTAGTCAGTACACGAGTATTTAATTAAATACTGTATTTAATTAACTTTAGGGAAGTTTCTTATATTCGAAATTTGTGGCCTCCTTTAAGTTTTGAAATTAAACTATTGTAACCCTTGAATGACTATTATTTCACTGTCAGCTGGAAGCATTGCGTGGGACAATACTGATCTCTTTGCCCCTTTTCCTTAGGCATTGCCGTGTGTAACATACCTTCTTCTTCTGTGGAAGAGACGGCTGATTCTACCTTCTGCCACATTCTGAACCTTTATCGCCGTGTTACTTGGCTCCACCAGGCTATGCGAGAAGGAAGCAGAGCCTCAAGCATGGAGCAAATCAGAGAAGTGGCTGGAGGTGCTGTGCGTATCCGTGGTGAGACCTTGGGCATCATTGGACTTGGTAAGAAATTGCTGTTCTAGAAAAACTAGTGTATTTCAGATTTAATGATCTGGTCCTATGTTGAACAATGTGCCTTGCCATCTACCTACTCCCATCATGGAGGAGTAGGGAGACTATAATTTTCTACCTCCCTTCTTGATATGAGAAGCATTCTCATTCAACAAACAGGGCCAGGAACAAAAGTGAAGCTATGAGAATAGGCATTTAGCACCAGATGTCCCATATCTATGTATTTTTTCAGTGCAGCTATTAGTCTTCCTCAATTAGGAAAATTATTTTCTCATCCCAGTTGTCAAAATATATATCTGAATATCCTGGCACCTAGGAAGAGACAATAATTTTATTGCATCAGATCAGTGGTTCACCTAGTCAAGTATTGTAAATTATTACTGGTCTTAGTAGGTGAGATCTTTTATCTCTGGGTGGGAATTGTATGTCTCACTGGCTGCATGTGGCCCTTTGGGAGGGTGATCACTGAGCTTTTAAACCTCCAGATTGCCTGACGCCCCAAATAATTGCATCCAAAAGCAAACTTCCTGAGTCCCGTCCCAAAACAGCAGAGAGACCTGAAATAGCACTCTAACATGTCTGGGAGTGATGAAACATCACTTCTGAATGTGCAAAATAGAGGCTACATGGGCACAGCATGGTCCTCCAGAATGTTAGAGGTTCTGAAATGGTTCTTAGACCCTGGAGCATTTTACTTGAAAATACAGGAAGTTTTTAATGCAAATCCAGTGACCTGTATTTTTCTTCCTTAATGCCTTTAAGGCAATATAATACATATACTTCCATCAGGATGAAAAGGAGGAAGCAGCCTGCTAGTTGCCAGACCCAGATGGTTACCAGTGTAGCCCAAGGTCCCCCAGTCATATGTGGGCCCTGTATCATATTTGTGTGCTTCATGTAATGTAAAATCTAGCCCTTCCGAAAGTGGTTTTTATACTGAGGCATACTGCACAATTAAAACTTCTGGTGGCTTTCTACAGGGCTTTTTAAAATTTCTCTGCATTATCTATAGAGAACTAGTGCCATTTCAGTCAATGCTTATACTTCCTGTAGTATATGTGTGAAGTAGAGGTCTTGGGGGAAATTCCTGGAAGATTATACGTATGCACTATATGTCTTCCTACCTATTTTCTATTCCTAAAATAGATTTTAGGAACTCTAGCTCTTGAATAGTTCCAGGTCTTCTCCCAGAAATTAGATGTTGGTTGAGTTCATGTTGTGCTACACTTAAGACTAGCATATTTCCTTTCTTTAAGGTCGAGTTGGACAGGCAGTTGCTCTGCGTGCCAAACCCTTTGGCTTCAATGTGGTTTTCTATGATCCGTATCTACCTGATGGAGTGGAGCGTTCCCTGGGCTTGCAGCGAATGGCTACTTTGCAAGATCTGCTGATGCACAGTGACTGCATCACATTGCACTGCAGCCTGAATGAGCACAATCACCACCTCATCAACGACTTTACCATTAAACAGGTGCAGCCTTGCATTTTGCTGGGAATAGAAGTTGCTGCTGTGAAAGTTTCATGAAAGCTGGATCGATCTGGATCTGGTTCTTGCATTTCTGTTGAGCATGACTTTTTGTGGGATATTGGAACAGATGGATTCTGTTGTTGGAAATTATGTGTAATTTAATTTTATATTCCAACCTATATGCAGGGCACTGTAGCTCGTTGTGCCAATTATATCAGGCGCAATGAAGGCTAGATAATGTTTTATTCTCAACAAGTCTGGATCTTTTCATATTTTTGTTAGTTTTCCCACACATCGTTACTTCAAAACTCTCTACCTTTTCAGATATATTCAGTTCTATACTCTATTGTGAAGCTTTTCTTTTTTCAGTAATGTATGGGCTTCCTTCCATGCTCCTTCTAAGTTATTGTTTTCTATCTGTCCAGTTACTGGGTATTTTTACATCCACTAAAGGCTATGTTCTTGAGGGGAAAAGTCATGGTGTGCAGCTGGATTGAGGCCCTTCCACACAGCTGAATAAAATCCCACATTTTCTGAATTGGAATATATGGCAGTTTGGCCTCAGATAATCTAGTTCAAAGCAGATATTGGATGTGTAGACACAGTCTGCTTTTTGTAAAGTCACAGGCCCAAATGCCCATGTTCAGTTTAGATCAGTCTAGGTGTGAGTCACTTGCAGTGCTGGGTTTTGTTAGCCTCATCTTGATTCTCATCAAAGGCTCATGAGCACTCAAGGATCAGCTTACTCATCACCTGTCAGCTTCACCCTGCCCTGAAGATATCAAAGAAAAGCAGAAAGGATAGCTGTGATTTTCCTCTGAAACAAAAATAGGAGAGGCATAAATTGGGGAGCAACAGTGCCTTCTTGCTGACCTTCCGTTGTGTTTTTCCCCCAGTTGGGGAGGGGGAATTGATTATCAATTATTATTTTTTAGGATGATTAATTAAATATTTTATACAAGTGCCCCCCAAAAAAACCCATTATTTTTAAAGACTATGGGCACATCTACACTTAATGCAGATTGAGGATAACTCAAAAATCAGTCTTTAAGTTATGCATGCTGCAAATGCACACAGCAAAATGAATTAAAGGCTTTATACCGGGATAAGCAAAATTTGAGGAATACTCCAAGATAGAGCCTGTAATTCACATCAGCATTCCTTAGTGTAAAAGCACATCACATGACAAAACAGATTAAGAGACAGGTATTCTTGTTCCTATTGCGGAGGGCAGGGTTGAAACAACCCCCACCAAATCCTCCATGGCTGTGAAGCTGCGTATACTGCAGATCCTGGAACTGGGTCGGAGCCGAACTCTCTGGTGCATATAAGCTCCACCCAAGCCTCGCCCCAGTTCCAGGACTTGTTGCAGGATCAGCTCCATGTTCAAATTGCTTCCTCCTCTACATATTTCATTCCACCTTAAGTGGTCAGTGTAAATATGTCCTACATATGTAAAATATCTCGAATAATTGCAATTTCTGGTTATGGTTTCCTGTTTTTAGTTTGTTTTTATCTTAAGAGAATGAGTGCTTTACATCTGCTTGAAATTATGAAAGACAAGAGGGGACAAAATAATGTTCTCTCTTTTCCTTTCCCCCCTACTTTACCTCATAAATAGGCAAAAGCAAATGGGTTTACTATAGTTCAGGAGTTCCTTACACCCGAAAACCTTGTAATTCCTTGTAACAAAATAAAATTTTAAAAAGGAGATTCAATTTGTAATTTTCTGGGGGGAAATCAAACGATACTTTTATGCCAAGCCAAGTTTTACCTAATGCATTGTATATTCATAAAGTAATGAAGCAACCTTCAGTCTTGAAAGTATGCTAATATTGCATTTCCCCTATTTTCTGAAAGTTTCAGCCTCCTCCATCACCACCAAGACAAAAAAAAAGGTTTTTTTACTGTATTGTTTCAAAATTTCTGAATGTTTTCCACCTCATATCTTAATTTTTAGATGAAGTTGTCTGAATGTGCCTTCTAACTGGGAAAAGTGCTCTTCCTACTATTATTTCTGAGAAAAACCACAAGAAGTCTTCATGGTTATTCTCTCCACTCTGATAACCCCATACACACGTTACACTATGTACTGTTTTAATTTCCCCAGCAATCCCACGCAGCCATTTAGATTCAAGAAAAGTGTTTCATTTCAATACCTCCTTTCTGTACTTTTTGCTTCAGATGCGTCAAGGCTGTTTTTTGGTGAATACAGCTCGTGGAGGACTGGTTGAAGAAAAAGCCCTTGCTCAAGCTCTAAAAGAGGGGAGGATCAGAGGGGCGGCTCTAGATGTGCATGAATCAGAGCCCTTCAGGTAATAACTCAGTTATCATCTTGTTATGCTATCATCCTGTCTCAGTTTCTAAATAGGATATTTCTTTCTTAAGTCGGCTGGATATTCTAACGTGAGCATATTTGTATCTCTACATCACAGCTTTGCAAATGGGCCCCTAAAAGATGCACCCAATGTGATCTGTACTCCCCACACAGCCTGGTATAGTGAACAGGCTTCCATTGAGTCTAGAGAGGAAGCAGCTAAGGAGATCCGAAGAGCCATCACAGGTAACTGAGAAGACAGATCCACAGTTGCTTCTCAAATTGCTTCCCTGGGACATGTCGACACAATGAGAATGTTCCTCTTAATGTGTGTTTGTGTGTGTGTTTGTCTCCCTCATCCCACCTTCCCCCGATGTTGAAAAAAGCCATGAGGAAACTAGAAGATTTATTCATGTGCACCTGCCACATGAAGATAGGGTTTTCAGAAAGAGTCATAATACTTTCTCTCTCCCCTCCCCCTTTTAGATATTTAACCAGAGCTTCTTTTTTGTGCTAATAGAATGTCATAGGCCCAGTTGAGGAGGCCCAGCATTTGATATTTAGTCTATTGGTTGCCGGTTGCCTAGCACTGATTCACACTTTACACTTACCATTTAGTATTTGGAGTATATTTGATAATACCTCTGCATGGATTTGTGCTTTGGAGAATTTTTCTCAAGTGGATTTGTGTTTACCATAGTTGGGTACTTAGTTTCTCCTGTTGAAGAACTCCTTCCACATAAACCTTCTGCCATGGAGGAAATAATCATTTCTTACTATTATGGATTATTATTGTGTAATTTTGCTGTGTGATTTTTTGAGCATCCTTCAGTCCTATGATAACAGGTATTAGAAAATATCTCCATTTCTGGCTTGCCTCTGGCATTAATCTAATTCTGTGTTGTTGTTTTCTTTGCCATAGGTACTATACCTGACTCTTTGAGGAACTGTGTTAATAAGGAGTACTTACTTTTGGCAGCTCAGTGGTCCAGTATTGATCCTGCAGCCGTACATCCAGAACTTAATGGAGCTGCAGCTTACAGGTAAGAAGTTGTGCATTCTTGCCAACAATTTTTGTGGGTTATATATCCAAACCCTACTTTTTCTGAACATTGTCCGTTTCTCTGGCACTGTAGCACTGCAGCCTGTCTGTATTCTCTCCCCTACCCAGATTATTTATTTGCCATGTTTTGGAATTGCCTCCCAGCCTGCAAAGGTTCTTGAGACAATGAGCAAAAACCCCAATTAAAACAAAACAAAGATAAGAACATTTAAAACACATTAAAATACTCTTTTAAAAGACCTTAAAATAGTCTGTTTTTGACAACACACATCATCATCATCATCCTGCTATTCTCTCTGGATTGAGATCTAAAGGCTCACAACCTTAAAAGCAATAGAAATTAAAACCGATTATAAAGAGAGGGAGAGAATGAAGCACACAATTATTAAAATTATTCAGTTAAAATCACATTAAGACAGTTGCACTTACAGCAATTTTAGCATGAAGCTTTACTCATGTCATTTTGCACCAATAATCACTGCTTAATTTCTGGGGGTTTTAATACCATGGTAGGAATAACAACAACAACAACATCTTTATTTTTATACCCAACACCATCTCCTCAAAGGGGCTCGGGGCAGCTTACAAGGGGGCAAGCCCAAAAATACAGATTAAAACACACACAATAAAATAAAATAAAACAAACTAAAATCAACTGGAACATCAAAGAGCATTACAATCACATTTCATATTTTAAAAACAGTAGCATGGCTGAAAAAACAAGTGCTGAGTGCAAAGGGATCAGGGAATGTGCAATTGTTCCTAGAGAGAGCCTAGGAAAAGTGCAAAGTGCACTTCAAATCAAGGTCACAGTTGAAGGATACGTCCTTAGGAGTTTACAATAACAGGATGGGAGGGCCAGTGAAAGCGAGAAGAGCTATGGCGAGATCGATCCAATTCTCTGGTGGTACTGCCTAATCAAATGAACAGCGGGACATCCAGGCTTTAACTTCTTGTGAAAAATGGAAAGGGTAGGAGCCAATCTGATCTCTTTGGGTAGTGAATTCCAGAGCTGAGGGGCCACCAGCGAGAAGGCTCTCTCTCTCATTCCCACCAGCCATGCAAGAGCAGACTCTCTCCAGATGATCTTAAAGTACATGCTGGTTTGTAGGGGAAGATGCGATCTCGAAGATAGGCAGGTCTTGAACCATTTAGGGCAGTGTTTCTCAACCTGGGGGTCGGGACCCCTGGGGGGGTCATGAGGGGGATGTCAGAGGGGTCGCCAAAGACCATCACAAAATACAGTATTTTCTGTTGGTCATGGGGGTTCTGTGTGTGTTTGGCCCAATTCTTTCGTTAGTGGGTTTCATAATGCTCTTATAGGTGAACTATAAATCCCAGCAACTACAATCCTATATGTCAACGTCTATTTTCCCCAAACTCCACCAGTGTTCACATTTGGTCATATTGAGTATTCATGCAAAGTTTGGTCCGGATCCATCATTGTTTGAGTCCACAGTGATCTCTGGATGTAGGTGAACTACAACTCCAAAACTCAAGGTCAATGCCCTCCAAACCCTTCCAGTATTTTCTGTTGGTCATGGGAGTTCTGTGTGCCATGTTTGGTTCAATTGTTGGTGGAGTTCAGGATGCTCTTTGATTGTGGGTGAACTATAAATCCCAGCATCTACAACTCCCAAATGATAAAATCAACCCTTCTCCCAATCCCACCAGTATTCAAATTTGGGCGTATGGGGTATTTGTGCCAAATTTGGTCCAGTGAATGAAAATATATCCCACATATCAGATATTTACATTATGATTAATTACAGCAGCAAAATTACAGTTATAGCAACGAAAATAATTTTATGGTTGGGGGTCACCACAACATGATGAACTGTATTAAGGGGTCGCGGCACTAGGAAGGTTGAGAACCACTGGTTTAGGGCTTTATAGGTAATCACCTGCACCTTGAAGTGGCACTGGAAACGTATTGAGAGCCAGTTGAGCTGTTTAAACAGGGGGGTTGATCTCTCCCTGTAACCAGCTCCTTTTATTAACCTGGCCACTGATCTCTGAACAAACTACAGTTTCCAGGCCATCTTCAAAGGCAGCCCCACATAGACTGCCTCACAGTAATCCAACCTAGAAGTAACTAGGGCATGGACCACCATGGCCAATTGAGACTTCACGGGGTTCAGGTGCAGCTGGCATACAAGTTTTAATTGCGCGAAGGCCCTCCTGGCCATTGCCGACACCTGAGCATCAAGTCTCAAAGCGGTGTCCAAAAGGACCCCCAAACTGCGGACCTGTGTCCTCAGGGGGCGTGTAACCCCGTCGAGTAGAGGTAGCCACCTTATACTCCGATTGGTCACACGACTGCCCTGCTCTGTTTTGTCAGGATTAAGCTTCATTTTTTTAGCCCTCATCCAGCCCATCACAGTAGCCAGATACTGGTCAAGGATCTTGGGGGCTTCCTTAGAGTCAGGTGGAAAAGAGTAGTAGAGTGTCAACTGCATAGAGATGGCACTGAACTCCAAAACTCCGGATGACCTGACCCAGCAGTTTCATGTAAATGTTAAATAGCATAGGAGAAAGAATAGAACCTTGTGGAACTCCACAGATCAAAAGCCAGGGGTCTGAGCAGGTATCCCCCAGCTTCACCGACTGGGAAGGAACTGAGCCACTGGAACTCAGTTCCCCCAAGACCCATTCCTGAGTGTCGGCCCAGAAGGATACTATGATCAATCGTATCGAAAGCCTCTGGGATATCCAAGACAACCAACAAGGACACTCTCCCCCTGTCCAATTCTCCGTGACCAGGGGGAGCGACCAGGCCTAAAGCCAGACTGAATATGGTTCTAGATAATCGTTATCGTCCAAGAATCCCTGGAGCTGAGTCACAACCATCCGCTCCAGAACCTTGCCCAAGAAGGGAAGATTTGAAATTGGCCAGTAGTTGTTCAAAACAGATGAGTCAAGGAAAGCCTTTTTCAGGATTGATTTTACTATTGCCTGTTTAAGGCAAGTTGGCATTTGACCTTGACCCAAAAAGGCATTTATAATCCTCACAAACCACTTGGTCAAACCCTCAATGGCTGATTTAATGAGCCAGGATGGGCAAGGATCTAGAGCAGATGTAGTCACTCTCACCGCTCCCAGGATCTTGTCCATGTCATCAGGCTGAACAAACTGAAACGAATCCCATAACACTGGACAAACAGATGCCTCAGTTACCTCCCCTGGAACTGCAACAATATTGGCATCCAAGTCTGAATGTATCCGAGCGACTTCGTCTGCAAAATGATGAGCGAACTTGCTACATCGAATAATCAGATGATCAGGGGTCTCCCCACCCTCAGGATCTAACCAGGTATCGGTAATGCAAGCCAGATATGCCTTTTCATCCAAGATTAGATCTTGGATAGCCGTTGTTTTACCATTTACAGATCTGGCATTTAATAACAGGATCTTACGCCCGAGGAGTCTGTCATGTCGGCTATCCAGCCTATCTTTCTTTACGGTCACAAGAACACTTACACACTTCTCCTTGAGTTGATAATGTTGATCGCATCTTCTCCTCCCCCAGACAACCTCGATGGTGGCCCCATCGGTCTCGGGGCTGCCCTCCCCTCCCACACCTCGGACAGGGGACTTATAGACATGGATAGAAGACGCTAGTCAGCTCTCCAAAATAGGAGAGCTGAAAGACAGATTTGTGGTAGGACCTAGGGGGGGAGGAATCTTGCATATACTCTCTCGGCATTACTTTGCGAACGAAGATTCTTAGGAAGGACTCATCCCACACTTTTTACAAGCATGTTGATGACTAAAAAGACCAATCTGAGATAGGCAAGTTTGGTTGCAGAAAGCATAGCAGAAAGTCTCCTTGGGTGATGTTGTTTCCAAGTTGCAGTTCTTTCTGCGTTGTCGTTTCTCTTCGAGACCCATTCGGTGTCTCTTCTCGAAAGAGGTAATACTTACCCAAGGTATCTGTGATCACCATGCGTTTTCTTTTTGTTACAGGTTTGCTCCAGGAGTAGTGGGAGTAGCAAACCCTGGGCTGCCAGAGCCACCAGTAGAGGGGATGGTACCTCATGGCATTCCCTCCGTGTCTCATTCTGCACCACATACTCCTTCTCCAGGAGAGTCAAGCAAATTGGAGCCAGACAGAGAAGTCTCTGCTGACCAGTAGCATCTCTTTTTCATCCCTCATACAAAAACAGGAATGACCTCCTGTTTTAGGACATATTGTGTCCCCTTGGACTGTTTCCTGTTCTCTCTGGACAGGAGAATGCATTTCATTGTTGGCAAATTTCTAGCTCTTGCCTTTAAGCAGGTATTTTTTATAACAGATTTGGTTTGAATCTCTTGGTGAATCTCTTTCCCTGTCTGGGGCAATGAATGTTCATCCTCTTGGTAACATTTATTTTAACAAACAAGTCCAGTCCCCATGCACATGCCTCGATGGGTGGTAAATACAGTAGAACAGTACCTGGCTGAATACTGAGAACTCCAGTAAGTCCAAAGATGGCATGGATTATTTTTAAGTGACTTCTAAGGTGGAAGATCAGCTAAGTCTCAGGTATAGGTGACAAAGAACGCTGTAGCTGTGCTGAGGGTGGCGAGTCATGCATGTGGGTTGTTTGGAAAGAAGAAAGGCAGGTCTTGCTCAAGTACGGGCACCTACTGCTTTGATCCTGCCTATGTGCTATTAACTGATATGGCTGCTGGATTATTTTTTGCAAGGAAGGTAAGCATAATTTTTTTTTTATATAAAAGCCAGAATGAATTAGAAATTTTGCCAGGAATTGTGATTTGTGTTCAGAGCATGTACTGAGAATCAGGTTAATTGTCGTGGCACACAAAATGCTTACAAAATTGTAGGAAGGTTCGACTGAGATTTGGGCCCAGCTCAGGGATTGAGAACTCAGCTCATTCTGGAGAGGTAGAACAAATATCAGAACTCTGCACTTCAGGTTATATCCTTTGCACAGAAATAGTGCAAATTTGCTACAATTCAGATGATCAAGCTGAAATTCTAGGATTTAACATAATCTCTTTGACCGATCTCTTAACATGCATCAAAGGCCAAGGTTAGGATTGTTCCCTATGACATTGTCTAGTGTGAAATATCCCAGGTGTGTGTGCTGAATCGTCATGTTCCTTACCTCTGCCCTTTTCTATGAATTGAGTCCTTGTCAACTAAGCAAACTCCCTGTTTAATCCTGCAGATAGTTATATAGGTTCTTTTTCAAGAAAAAAAAGAGAGAAATAGATGCCTATTTTGTGGTAGTTTCTAAAGGTTTTTTTTCTAATTTGGATGTGTTTTAAACCAGTCATTTAATCTTTTTTTAGAGACAGAAGTAGGATGGTGATTTTTTTTCACTGAGGGGCAAATTGATTCTTCCCTGGAACATAATCCTAGCAGCATATGTTTCATCATGAAATGAAATATTTATTCCTGTTGGAAAGTCGCCTTGTCATGTTGCTTGGACTTCACAGTAATCTTTGACCATGAAACCAATATGGTTTTTAATCAATATACGTAAGAATACAGGCAAGAGAAAAATTTTGGCATGAAGAATGGGAATTTTTTTTCCTGAATAGAATCCACTTTTTCTTTTCTTTTTCCAAATAAAGATATCTTGGAAAATGGGTGGTAAGCACTTACAGTATGTGTTTGCTGCTGACATTAATAATAGGTTGGCACATTTCCAAGCTTCCTGTTATTCTCCAAACTGTCTTAAAAGAGTTTCAGGATTTGGTCCAATGCAAAAGCACTGACAGATGTGTGCACCCTTTAAACCTAGAACGGGAGTCATATAAGCGTCCAAATATTGTTGGACTGCACCCTCTGGCATTTGTCAGCATTAGCTAAACTAGCTGCTGGGACTTGTAGTCCACCAATATCTGAAAGTGGAAGGATTCCCATTCCTGATTTAAAGCAAGTCAGATGTTGAGGAAGAACTCTTTTTAAAATTATGCAGGTTTGATTCTTTCCTTAAGATGATACATGGTTCCCTGATAGTGTGTGCTTTTGTTAGAATGTGAGTTGGAAGTGTTTGGTGTGGTGTAGGCTCTGATAGTATGGGAGGCACAACAGCTTTATAATCTCTTGGATGATTATGACTATGTATTTAAAATTTACATACCTCTTGGGTTGCTCAGGGTTTTTAATAATATGTGCATGAGGGGCACACTAACAGATGTTAGTGCCAAGTATGGCGGTAAATATGTGGGAAGCCTTTGAGTGAAGCCTCCAACTCTAAAGAGCTTGAATTAGGGGGGAAAGTAACAACTTGAGTTTTGTTTGTTTCTAATTTAGTCTGTGGACTTAATGTACTCTAACTGTTCTAAATCTGTCATTTCTGTTGGTGCAGGCACATAATAATGCTAGGTCCTCAAAAAGTTAAAAGGATTAGGAATGGTCAGTGGGGAATCATGGGCTTCCAGTTCTAGCCTCTCTCCTTGGATGTGAATTTCCCATATTCCCCGATTTCAAAATTTGGTCCATACCTGCTTTAACAAGGATTAATATTGGCCAGATTGAAGTCTAAATCAGAGCAAAGAGGCAAACGGGATGAGTCTGTGAGAGGAAATACAACATTTCATCCCATATCCTCCTCCTGCTCTGTTAGCCCTACTCAAGGTTCTGCATTATATTATGTCTGCACCAGACCTCAAAAAGTGATGCTCTGTAGTAGGTAAGCTAGCCAGCTGTATGTGGGCTATATGTATTACCTTTGTAAGCCATGTATTGAGGGAAACACTTAATCTACAGAACATTTAACACATTTTTCATGCACTCCAGATGGCTGTAGCATTAAGTGCTTCAAAGGGCCATTCCTGTCTTTGCGTATTTCTTTGCCAGTTCTCATCTCACTGCACTCAAATTCTGATACATAACAGAAACTATCCAAAGTAAAGGTAACTGGTACCTTTTGTGCCATTAGCCAATGAATCCACATACAATTTCAGTCTGATAATTTAAATAATCCAAGGTGTTGAGATTTATTTCGAAAATAGTTTCAACATCTTGGGTAGCTCGGTGGTATAAATCCCAGAACAGATTAATCTTCCCACTGACACTGAAACCACCAGTTGTCCCTTATCCCATTGGATTAATATATTAGACTGTTGTGACAAATACAACAGATTATTGTGACATCTTCAAATAATTATGTATTTGTTATGGCAGCAGCTTTCATACAAGAGGGTCCACTTCATCAGATACATGAAATATAATCCTAAAATGAAAAGTGTGTATAAACACTTTAGGATTCCTGTATTCAATAAAGATGTTGCTACTCCACAAAAATGTATACCATTACATATGTTTTCGACTTTATGATGACACAACAATCTTCATTCATAATGAGTAATATAAATGTTTACATATACATTTATGCTTCTAATCCTTTTTTTCATCATGTATGGGTTGTTTTGCTGTGACTGAGATGGCAAGGAAATCCACAATGAGAGGGTATAAAATTGGGTTTAATGACACAAAACTTAGGAAGAAACAGCTCTGAAGAGCATATGAGTGCAGAGGTCTTCCTTTTAATTTTTTATACATGGCTAAAATGGATTTTATATTGTGATCCTGGATACATACTGACCTTCGTATGAGGAAGTATGCTTCTCTACTAAACATGGGACCCTGCCATACTAGAAGATACTGATGTGTTCCACTGGCATCTTGCAAACTAATTTACTTGTTCAATGTGTTAAAACTGGCTCCTCAGTTTGGCAACCATGGGTTGAGTATTTGTTCTTAAGAGAAATTATACAGTGATTTCTGCAGTGTCATATTGTATGATAAGCAGAGTACATCAGCAGTTTCTTTTCCTGAACTTGCATTTGGCAGTTCCTATCTTCTGTTTATAAGATTTCTGATCCAGGTCCCCAGTTGTCAGAATGGCCACACTCTGTTACATTGCCTGTTCAGGGAGTAGTGTAAAATATGCTTAATTAAAAGTGGCAGCCGTATATTAGTAAGCACGTTCATTTTTACACATGAATACCTCTAAAAACTTTTCAGGTATAACCTCCATCTGGAGAGAAATTGGAAAAGGTCCCAGCTGGCTAGCACTGAGCCTCTCCTTTAGAAACCAGACTGGTTGGCATATAAAAACATATACAGTATATAAATATATTTAACAATGGTAGAGTTGCGTCAGTCTCTGAATGCTGAAGAAGCATAGTTTAAGCCTTAAGACCTCAAAAATAACCAGTATTACTGACCTACATTTGGGATTAACATTATTTTGAAATTACCAGAGTGGCTTTACTTGAGGGTCTAGATCAGATTTGAGACTCTTTCGTTAATCTGGCTTTTGCACCAGACAGCAGGTGTAGCCAAGTGTTGATAAACGTGCTCTGGATGCACATCATGGTATATTGCTAGTTAGGAAGCAGAAAATCTTGAACATAAATGCAAACATATTTCTCTTCTGACACTAGATATTAGTTCAGTAACCCTTTTCTCACATTACATAAACGTGCAACTCCTCGTTCCAAATTTTATGCATGTTGGGAGAAGAGAGAGAAATAAAAACATATGTTTCAATTGCCTTCCTTCAGAAGTAATGTGGAGCTTAATCCCAAAGAACAGCTTTCCCAATATTTGAGGCAGGAGTGTCCTGGGTCATGCCAAGCTTATCTGCAGGAGGAGCTCACTCTGTCCTAAGGTATATTCTGCTTGTCAGGTTTGCTGTTGCTGACCAGCTTTTTTTATAGAGGACTCAAGAGTTACAGAAATATATTTTTGTAGACAATAACTAAACTGTGAAACTTAAACAACAAAGCATGTAAAAGCATTTCCAACATTGTTTCCTGTACAGATGTTTCTCCCTTCCAACTCTCTCCTGGCTTTTGTTAGAAGTATGACAATTTCTTGAATATATTTTAATAAATATTTCCTTTATGGTCACGAGTCTTCTCATTTCAAAACATTACTTTTATTTGGTTAGTATTTGTGGAATCTATAAACTCTTTGTGTTTTTGCCTATCTCTTCTGTTGTATGATGTTTCATCCCAAAAAATAAGAAACCTGATAAATTTAGATAGCGTATAGAGCTCAGTTGAGGTCATGATGAAAGCTATACAAAATCTTCATATTTAAGATATCCCTCTAAACCAGGCCTGGGCAAACTTCAGCCCTCCAGGTGTTTTGGACTCCAACTTTTGGACATCAGATCGGCCCCCTCCCTCCTGACGTTTCGCAAGAAAGTCAAGACCTGGTTATTTGAGCAGGCATTTGTAGATGAAATATAAGGCTTAATTGGATATAAGGAATGACGATGATGTGATGGAAATTGATTTCAACATGACGCTGAGGCTGCAATTGTATGTTTTTAATTGTTAAATTGTTATATGTTTTTTTCTGGGGGGTTGACTTGTTGCTGTGTTGTATTGAGGGCAGAGACTCCCTGTGTAAACTGTCCCGAGTCGCCTTCGGGCTGAGAGGGGCGGTATAGAAACGTGACAAATAAATAAATAAATAAACTTCCACAATTCCTAACAGCCTACAGGCTGTTAGGAATTGTAGGAGTTGGAGTCCAAAACACCTGGCGGGCTGAAGTTTGCCCAGGCCTGCCCTAAACTCACTGTTATCCATTGTCAGGGTTCACAAGGGAACTGAGTACTAACTGCAGTTTTTTAAATGCAGCTTTCTATGTTTGGTGACTGGATGGCTATCTGTTGAGGGTGCCTTGTGTGCATAGCAAGGGGTTGGACTGGATGGCCCATGTGGCTTCGTCAAACTCTAGGGTTGTCTCGATAGCTATGCCTTTCAGTGTGGGTTACTGGGGTGCACACACTCAGAAGGATTTGTGGTTTCCCTGTTTTGTGGGCTTCCCAAGGGTAGTTCATGGCCAATTGAGGTGGGGGTGGGTCCTGGGGTGCATCTACACCAGTGGTTCAGAACCTGCGGTCCGTGTACCACCAGTGGCCCCCAAGAACTAAAATATGGTCTGCGGCCTCACCATTACTACACCATTGCCTCGAAACCATGTGGCAAAGAGAGTGACTTAGTCTTGTGAAACCCTCTTATAGCGCTGAGGCAACGGAGGTGTCGGGAGAGGCTGATTACTCACGAAAGATTACTACTATCACATCAGCTCTAGATTATTAAATATGGTTTTCTGTGGGCGGGTCGATGGTGGCTACTGGATGGCATATGTTCTGTATCAGAAACTAGAGCTGATGTGATCTATCCAATGCAGTTTTCTGAATCTAAAGTTGACCAAAAACTGATTTGTAACCCTTTTGGTACTCATGTTGGAGTGCTCCCTGATCTACACTGTAGAATTAATACAGTTTGACCCCACTTTAACTATCATGGCTGGATGCTAAGGAATCCTAGAAGCTGTAATTTTGTGGTGCATCAGCGTTCTTCACAGTATCACAGAGTATGGGTTCAAAAGACAGTAAAGTAAACACTACAAGGTTGATATCAGTATAAAAGAGATTCAATTTATCTAGAACTAGAGCAAAGTTATACATCTAGACATACCAGAACCCATATACATCTATGGGAGTGAGGGCGGATTCAAGTGGTTGAACTAGACTCAAAAGGTATACACACAATAAGAGTATCAAATCAATATATTGTTCGGGGCATTATCATGTATCTTATACATGTAACATACATATTACCGTAACCTTGGTGCACACTGGGTTAGGAATCACAGTCCAGGATGCGTCCTAACCCAGTGTGCACCAATGTGATTCCTAACCTTTTGAGTCTAGTTCATGCATTAACCCTGACTCTTAACTGTTCGGATTCAAGTGGTTGCCAGGAAAATCCAGATTAATCACAGCTTCACAAATATATCGCCGCTTCACAATTAAAATCACAGCACCACAGTTCGAATTCGCAACAAAGGAGGCCGAAATTAGCTCCTTAATAAGTCGTATGAAGAAAGGCCTCCTTTGGTCCTTTTTCTGTCGGAACTAATTATACCACTAGAGCCTTAGTCTTGGAATTTATTGGACTACTGGACTGTGTTGTTGCAAATTCGAACTGTGGTGCTGTGATTTTAATTGTGAAGATGCGATATATTTGTGAAGCTGCGATTAATCCAGATTTTCCTGGCAACCACTTGAATCCGCCCTCACTCCCATAGATGTATATGGGTTCTGGTATGTCTAGATGTATTGTAAAACTTTGCTCTAGTTCTAGATAAATTGAATCTCTTTTATACTGATATCAACCTTGTAGTGTTTACTTCAGTGTTTCCCAACCAGTGTGCCGTGGGAAATTGGAACCTCCAGGAAGTGGGGGGGAGAGAGAGTCTAGTGTGTTGAAGTATAAAAACCCTAAGAAACCTACCTCGATAAAGGCACAAAATGACAAACACCCCCCTCCCCACCCGTTCTCTACTTGGTCTCTCCCTCTCCATGCATTGGGAAGACCCGCCTCCCTTTCTCCAAGTAGAGACCTCCTCTTGCCTCCTGGGGGTTCTGTGTGTGAAGTTTGGCCCAGTTCTATCCTTGGTGGGTTCAAAATGCTCTTTGATTGTGTTTTAACTATAAATCCCAGAAACTGTAACTCCCAAATGTCAAGGTCTATTTTCCCCAAACTCCATCTGTGTTCATATTTGAGCATATTGAGTATTCATGCCAAGTTTGGTCCTGATCCAACATTGTTTGAATCCACCGTTCTCTCTGGATATAGGTGAACTACAACTCCAAAACTCAATGTCAATGCCCGCCAAACTCTTATAGTATTTTCTCTTGGTTATGTGAGTTCTGTGTGTGGGAAGTTTGTGTGTTTCTGCCATTTCTGCCAGGATATCTATGTTGTGTTCATCGAAACAGGCCCAGGTTTCACACTGAGTGTATAAATACATTTAAAAACATATTAACTATATGTATTACTGTGTTAGAGTGTCATTTTGGTTGGTGGTGTGCCTCAGGCTCAAAAAAGGTTGGAAAACACTGGTTTACTTTACTGGCATCAGCGTTCTTCAGCAGAGAAGGCTAAAGACCAGGCCTGGGCAAACTTTGGCCCTCCAGGTGTTTTGGACTACAACTCCCACAATTCCTAACAGCCGGTTGTAGTCCAAAACACCTGGAGGGCCAACCGGCTGTTAGGAATTGTGGGAGTTGTAGTCCAAAACACCTGGAGGGCCAACCGGCTGTTAGGAATTGTGGGAGTTGTAGTCCAAAACACCTGGAGGGCCCAAGTTTGCCCAGGCCTGCTGAAGACCTTATAATAAAACTACAGCTCCCAGGAATCCATCGCAATTTTGTTTTTGTTTTTTCGTGACAGGAGGGAACTTGAGAAACTGCAAGTCGCTCCTGGTGTGAGAGAATGGGCCGTCTGCAAGGCCGTTCCCTAGGAGGAGCCCGGATGTTTGACGTTTCACCATCCTTGAGGGAGGCTTCTCTGGTGTCCCTGGGCAGTGGGGCCTAGCAGTTTCAGTGCTGTCAAGCTGCCCCCGTTCCACAGCACGGAGCAAGGCCTGCCCCCACCCTGGCCGCTCCTGAGGCGGGGAGTGCGACACTCTCGCCCCCTGCCGGCGCTCAGGCAGAAGCGCAAGGGGCCGCCGCGGTGCATGCCGGGAGCGGCGAAGTAAATAAATAGAGGCCCGCGCGGTGCATGCCGGGCCGCCCAACACGGGGGGTTCTTTCCTGGCTGGCTGTCGCGGGGCAGGCCGGGATCGCAGAGGAGGTTGGCTGGCGCGGGGCAGGCCGGGAGCAGCGGGGCGGGCCGTGGTTCGGGGGCCCCAGCGCAGGGCTTGTGGGTCGGCCGTTGGAGGCGGCGGTTGGGCTTCTCCTGCTTCGGCTGCTGCTGCTTCCCGGGGAGGGATGGCGGATGCGGCGGCCTCCCGTGGGGAAGCGCCTCCTGCTGCTGCTGGCCGCGGGGCCTGGCGAGGGAGAGGGCGAGGCGGCGTCGGGAGCGGGGCCGACTGGGCCGACTGGGCCTGCGCTGCCCTCCCGGGCCTGGAGGAGCGGCACCGTCCGGGCCATGAGCGGGGCTGTGCCTCAGGACTTAGCGGTGAGTCCGACCGGGTGAGAGGGAGGCAGGGAGGGAGGGAGGGGAGGCAGGCGGGGGGCCGCTCTCGGGGGAGGCGGTGGAGGGGCTCCGAGGGGGAGGCGGGGGAGGGCGGCTCATCCTCTCGCCTGATCTCGGTCTCAGGCGCTCCATTTTGGCGACCTCCGTCCCTTCCCTCGCCAAACCATTCCGTTTCGTCCGTTGCCCTCAGGAGGAAGCTCCTCCTCGCTGGGGTTGGAACAGTGGGGCCTGCTCCTCCTGCTGCTCCTGCCGCCGCCTTTGGGGAGCGAGGCCCAGCTCTTTGGGGAGCCGTGTTTCAGCCGCACGGGAGTTATTGCCCTTGGGAAGGCAGCCTTTTGTCTCGGCGGGCCAGGGTTCGTGTCCTTCTCGGCAAAGGTCCTTCCTGGCCTGCCCTTGCCGCGGGGAAGCAGCCCTGGGCAATATGGCCACTCGAACCATTTTCTCAGGCTGCCATGTAAGCGCACTTCGAAATGGCATGACGTGAGCCTCCCGCACTGGCTGGATAACGCGGTTTCAAAGTGCCCTCCCCCCAAAAAGGCTCAAAAATGGTTGGGAAACACTGCTTTAGCCTACTCTGCTGAACAGCGCTGATGCACCACAAAATTACAGCTTCTAGGATTCCTTAGCATCCAGCCATGATAGTTAAAGTGGGGTCAAACTGTATTAATTCTACAGTGTAGATCAGTGGTGTCCCCCCCCCCTTTTTTTTTTTAACCAGGGAGCATTCTCCAACGTGAGTACCAAAAGGGTTAGAAATCAGTTTTTGGTCAACTTTAGATTCAGAAAACTGCATTGGATAGATCACATCAGCTCTAGTTTCTGATACAGAACATATGCCATCCAGTAGTCACTATCGCTGTGCCGTGAAATTTATTTTAATTATTTATTTACTATTTTTATATGCCGCCCTTCTCAACCCCGAAGGGGACTCAGAGCGGCTTACAGCAAACAACAATACTGCCAGAGTGGCTTACGGTGTACACATAACAATATTGCCGGAGCGGCTTACAACAAACTGGAAAAAACAACCATTAACGTTACAACATATCGCAATATTGTTAAGCAATATTGCATGTAATACAAATATACAAATTATAATATCACGATATAATTACTGCATCACATGATCATTGGCAGTATTATACTGCGTTACAATACAACCCCAAAGTAAACGAAAAACTGACGCGGGGTATCGATTTCAAAACGAAGTCAAGGAAATCTTCAATCTTGTTTATTATAGAGTTCAATATATATCTTCCCAAATGGGGATGTGGAATTCAAAGATGCAAAATCTCACATAATAATAGTAGAGCAGTCAAATCCGGAAAAAATATCTCAGTAACAGTATAGTTCAATCCAAATATATGCAGTAATAGTAATCCGGAGTATCCTGCCCTCTAGGTCGACGGACTTAATATCAAAAGGTCACCTGGCGAAACGGCGAGGCCTTTTGATATTAAGTCCGTCAACCTAGAGGGCAGGATACTGCGGATTACTATTACTGCATATATTTGGATTGAACTATACTGTTACTGAGATATTTTTTCCGGATTTGACTGCTCTACTATTATTTATGTGAGATTTTGCATCTTTGAATTCCACATCCCCATTTGGGAAGATATATATTGAACTCTATAATAAACAGATTGAAGATTTCCTTGACTTCGTTTTGAAATTGATACCCCGCGTCAGTTTTTCGTTTACTTTGGGGTTGCTAGGAGGACACCCTCCTCCATTTATATTATTACAATACAACACCACCAATACCAAATGCATATACCGCATACCATACCGTAATCATACTATTATTATTATTATTACATTACAATTATTATACTATAACATAATACAATATATTGACATTATATTATATTATATCAAATTGCAATGCAATGTAACACTATATTATATTATATATTATTATATTATATTATCTTTAAAATAATAAATAACATATGAAATAATAATAAATATCAATGAAAGGGAAACGCAACTGTGTAAGCTCAAAGGAGATGGGAACGAGGGTGTCTTTGTGTTCCCTCTTGGTTGTGCCCACCATTTTTGAAACTGCAATTTATTTATTTATTTATTATTCATACTTGTATACCGCTCCTTCCTGAGGGCTCGGGTGGGGGGGTGGTTTCACAGCATAAAATCAATAAGAACAATAATTAAAAACAGTAGTAAAACAATAAAAACAGTAAACAACGATAAGAACACTCCCCCCCCCCCTTGTCGTTAAACAATACATAGTTTCAGATGAATTTGGGTGTCCCTTCAGTGCTTCTTCTGTAATCAACACATTTTGCGTACAAATACGGTAGTTGTCACTTTCTAAGATTAAAGATCCTTTATGGCTTCTCGTTCGATTTTAGACAGAGGGATAATAATATTATTATAATAACTTTATTTTTATAGCCCGCCAACCATCTCCCCATGGGGACTCGGGGCGGCTTACAAGGGACAAGCCCAAAGAACAATTAAAACACACAGAAACATTTATAGCAATTAAAAACATCAACTAAAAACAAAACAAATTATACAAAACGTAAGAGCAATATGGCTGGAAAAGAATTCGCTGAGATACAATTTCAATAAGTACAATACATTTTACAGGAGCATAAAGTGCAATAAACCATTGCTTTCTAAGATTAAAGATCCTTTATGACTTCTTAACCAATTTTAGACAGAGGAATATTATTATTATTATTACTATTTTTATAGCCCGCCAATCACCTCCCCTTGGGGGCTCGGGGCGGCTTACAAGGGACAAGCCCAAAAGACAATTAAAACACACAAAAACATTTATCGCAATTTAAAACATCAACTAAAAACAAAACAACAAATTATACAACACATAAGAGCAATATGGCCGGAAAAGAATTCGCTGAGATACAATTTCAATAAGTATAATACATTTTACAGGAGCATAAAGTGTGATAAACTAGTAGATTGGGCTTAAAGATCCTTTATGACTTCTCGTTCAATTTTAGACAGAGGAATATTATTATTATTATTATTATAGTAACTTTATTTTTATACCCCGCCAACCATCTCCCCTTGGGGACTCAGGGCGGCTTACAAGGGACAAGCCCAAAAGAATTAAAACACACAAAAACATTTATAGCAATTAAAAACATCAACTAAAAACAAAACAACAAATTGTACAAAACATAAGAGCAATATGGCTGGAAAAGAATTTGCCGAGATACAATTTCAATAAGTGCAATACATTTTACAGGAGCATAAAGTGCAATAAAGCAGTGGATTGAGCAGGAAATACTATCATAAGTCATGTTGAGGTAGCTCATATGAGGGCCAGGATAAAATTGTATGCTTAGTGGAGACAGGAAAATTGTAGTGTTGCTTAATCGAAGGCAAACTGGAACATCCAGGTTTTTAGTTGACTCCGGAAAGAGAACAAAGTGGGAACCTGGAAAGTAGGAATCTGAAAAAAGACTATGGTTTTGAAAATCGTTTTCCCCCCGTGTCAGAAGTGACTTGAAAATGGTGATCTGGCTAGTCACAGAAACACATGCGATGTGCACAAGCACTTGGTATAAATTAATAATAATAGTAATAAAAATACGCTTTATTTATATTGCATGTTATCTCCCGGAGAGACTCACAGATTACATTATACAGATATAAGTCAAACATTCAATGTCTTTTACACAGTGAACAATGACATACAATATGTAGACAAATGTTAAGGCCTAAAACACCAGTTGGGCTGCAGTTGTAATGCAGATCTACATTTTTAAAAATTCTAACTAGCCCTAGATCATGGGGTTTTTTTCTCAAAAGGAAGAATGAGAAGGTCGGATAAGTAACTTATCCAAGAAACTGACTATCAAAAGAGAGAAGATGCAAACCAGTAATGCCAGTAATGCACAGAGAAATCTTTTTCTATCCTTCAGAAACTCCACATATTCAGAAGACACAGAATCCTCTCTAAGGGGAATAAAGCAAACCCCAGTCCCTCAAATTAACATCAAAAATATACCCCCACTGTTCTCATTATTCCCTCAAGCTTACATCCCCCCTCCTTTTTGGAAAAAAAAGCATTTTCAGCAAAATTCAGGCTTCAGCTTTATCCCTTTCCTTTTCTAATGAGATCTCTGGGGAAAGCCGGTAGAGGGGAGACAGCTAGATATCTAAAAGTGTAAGCTTACCTACAAAAGGCTCAAAAATAAACATACAAATATTTTTATTTTAAAAATAAAAATGTAAACAGGAGAGTCAACATGCCTTCAAAATGGAGGCAGATCTTAGGTGTGTATTTCATGGGCACTGTGTTGAAATGTTTGGCTGTAGATAGACTACAGATTGGACTGGATACAGGAAAGCAATTGATAATTTTAATTATGGAGTATATAGGAGCTGAGAGGGGACAAGGAAGTGTCGTCTTACAGCTTACATGAGCTGATACTGCCCCATACATTAGTGATTATGTGAGTAGAATTTTGCAGCAACTTATATGTACAAATGACATGCAATTGAAGTTGGGTTAAATAGTATGCAGGTATGCCTCAGTTAACAAAGTAGATGTGTGCCATGTTTTTAAATAGAATTGATCTATAAGTTTAGCTCCCAAAATAGAAATTGTAAAAAGTAGAAGCCATTCAAAGAAAAAAATCATTCTGATATGTATTTTGGAAGGCATTTCAAATGGTCTCCTGAAAATTCAAAATATTTTTGATTACTTATGCAAGCCTTACATGGCCTAGTTTCCTCATCTCACATGTACATAGTGCCAATTTTGAATACAAGGTTTCCTCAAGCATATTCATGTTCTTTTTGATGTAGTAGCCTATCCCTATTCTTTCCATATTGTTTATACATCAGATATGAAGATTTCTGTTATAAAAAAAGACCTAGCATGCATCTACTTCATTACTTGAGGTATATAGGCAGCCCTCCATATCCCCGGATTCTGTGTCCACGTTTTCCAACATCAGTGACTTGAATTTTATTTTTTAACTAGCTTGGGTTCCCGGAGTTGCCCGAGTTATTAGAAGAAGTCATTTTTATTTTACAAAATGCTTAAGGTTGTAGGTGTACTACAACTCACGTGATGCCAGATCTACCCCTTGAAACTCCATCAGTTTGTCATGGTGGGCAAGTTTTTCTCTAGGTGCATTATCGGTGGAGTTCAGTATGCTCTCCAGCTGCAAGATGAATTACAACTCCCACCATGGTGGGTTACTCCCATCAAATACTTCCAATATGTTCAGCTGGCCATGGGGGTTCTGTGTGCCAAGTTAAGTCCAGGTCCACCATCGGTGGTGTGCAGAGTGCTCTTTGATTGCAGGTGAACTTCAAATCCCAGTATCTACATCTAACACCCACGTAACCCACCATTATTCAAATGTTGGCATATTGGATATGTGTGCCAAATTTGGTGCAGCTCCATCGTTATTTACATTCACAGTGCTCTGGATGTAGGTGAACTATAATTCCTATAAATTAAGGTGAATTTTCCCCCAAGCCCTCCTGTATTTTTGTTAGCCATGGGGGTTCTGTGTGCTAAGTTAGGTCCAGGGCCGTTGTTGGTGGGGTCCAGAGTGCTCTTTAATTGCAAGTGAACTATAAATCCCAGCACCTACAACAGCTGTAAATCAAAGTGAATTCCTCTTAGTCCTATCCAGTATTTTTCTTTGGTCGTGGGGATTCTGTGTGCCAAATGTGGTCCAGGTCCATTATCAGTGGGGGATCACAATGCTCTGACTTGATGCAGGGTGAACTACAACTTCCATCATGTGGAGTCAGTCCCCCAAACGCCTCCAGTATGTTTAGTTGCTGATTAGTTCTGCTCTGTTTGTTGTGCAGAGTAGGAAAGGGTTAAGGGAGAGCCATTGGGTGGAATCATTCAAATTCCACACAGAGAAATGAACACAAAGATGTCTATGGTGGAGGAAACACATAAAATATAGGATGAAATTGTCCCCAAATGAAAGCATTCCTTGGGTAGTGGGCAGAATGGTGTTTGGGGAGGACATTGGCAAGGGTTGGGCTACATGTTCATGGTGCTCGCTGTGACCTAAAATATAATTGGAGGGAGGGCTTTTGGTGGCTCTTCAGCATTGTGGGTTAAAGCTGTTTGTGGAAGTGGAAGCCTGTCTGTGGAAGTGGACACTCTAGCCACATACACAAATACATATTTTCACTTTTTTTGGTTGTAAATTTCCAAAAGCAAACCTTGATTTTGCCATTTGATTACGCAATTATATGTAATGAGACTTGAGTATCCAGGGATTTTGGTATTCATGCAGGATCTTAAAACCAAACCCCAACAGACATGAAGTGTATGTGCAGTTTCACAAGCTAGATATGGAAAGGTAGTGAAAAGATATCTGAAAGTGTTTGAAGTTTCAGGACATAGATTGGGCATGTGTGAATTGGATAAAACACATGAGGTTTGTTCTCACATAGGTTGGCTGTTACTAATCCAAAAGAATGACCATCTCTGGTGTGAACTGGTACTCAAAGGTACTCCGTACGGTATAAACCTTGGTGGTTTAACTGCATAAGGCTAAACTGACCTTGAGCTGTGTTATGGAGACTTGCTTTGTGCCTGTGATTTAAAGGTTTCTTGAATTCCGATTCTATTCATTGATATTGATAGGTAGTAGATTTAGAATAGCATTTGCAGTTCTTCCCCTGTTCACAGACTAGCTTTTAGACTGCCTTTCTGTTTTAGAAGAAAAAGTGGGACTAGAACAACCATTGTTTTGTCCCAGTGTGCCAGTTCATATTGATGCCACTTTGTGTTTGTTCTAACTAGTAAATAGAAGCCTGACACCTCTGTGTCATTGGCTAGCTTTTCTAATCCCTTTGCCTGGCTGATTATGAATGGAACAGGAACTCCCGTTTAGAGAAAATATAACATAAACGTTAGGAATAATAGCAATATGTGTTGCCATTTTATCATAAATCATAAATCAATGGATGCATTATTTTGGGCAGGAACTTTAAATAATTGTTTGTTTTAAATGTTTAATTAGTCAAAAATATTCCAACTTAAAATATACAACTATACAATAATAAAACCATATATCATAGTATTATGTGTTATCAGTAGTATTATATTTAATATATTACTATTATTAAATTGCATTGTTATATATTACTGTATTTTATTATTAGTAGTATTATATTGTATTACATTATATTATTATCAATATTATATGTATATATAATATATTATATTATTAGCATAGCACAATATTAGTATTATATATTGCTATATTGTACTATACCACTATACTGCAATATTATTCGTAACATTTTATGTAATATATAATATGCTACCAGTATATTATACTATTAGTTTTATATAATATATCGTACTATATCATAAATTGTAGTATATATAATGAATAATATATTACAACAATATTAATATATATAATATTGTTACATTACAATATTCTTATTTCTATATATTATTATACTGTATATATTGAGGGCTACCAAGCGATGTTACAGGAGACATGATGGAGATGTTTTTGTATTATTTAGAATTTAGTATACATAGTATTTTAATATTTAGGCTTTTGTATCACTATTTTAATATTTAACATACATATTTTAAGAAATTACATAAACCAGTGGAAATTTCAAAATTTTGAGATAGAGTTATTATAGAGGGGCTGAAACTACTGGTTCTATTTATTTCAACAATTTTTATCCTGCTTCTCACCAAAGTGTTCTTTGAACAGCTTTTGTACAATTAATTGCAACTGCTGTCATCAGGCTTAACAGTGTAGAAAGCCATGACATAAGGGGGGAAAGTGGGAGAACAAGGGTTTCATCTACACTCTAAATGCAGTTTCACACTACTTTAACTGCGATGTATCAATGCTATGGAATCATGGGAGTTGTAACTTTGCAAATTAATTACTCTTCACTTCTAAATAGTTTGCCTCACCAAACTACAACTTCAACTTACAGATCAAGTGGAATTGTTTTAGTGGCGATGTGGTTTTATGCTGGGATTTTTATGTATTTTAATATGTTGTTGTTGTTTTTAAATTACAGCATTGAATTTTTGCTGTAATGTCGGTCTGAGTCCCTCGATAGAGGTGAGAAGGTCGGGGTACAAACGTTTTAAATAAATAAATAAATTCAATGTTCTCATAGCATTGAACCATAGCAGTTAAAGTGGTTTCAAACTGCATTAATTTTTACAGTGTAGATCCACATGGGAATTCTTTCAACAGAACTGATGAAATGCCCTTGCTCCCTAACTTATCTCCCTCTGCTTCAGCTCATGGGATTGGCCGCTTGTGGTGGCAGTGGAGAGAGGAGCCTCTTGGAAATAGATCTTTAAGTGAGGATGGTGGAATTGTCAAGGTTTTATGGTCCAGGAGACGTTTGGGGTTTTACTGTACTGCTTTGCAATAATGGAGAAATAAGTTTGTTTTTACATCAAATGCAGATAAATCATGATAATTAAATGTCACTGCTTTACTTTTATTGATAATCTGTAGTTTGTCTAATTTAATTAGCACTAATTTATTGAACTAATAGACCAGTCCAGTTTTAGAATAATGCAAACATAGAATTGGAAGAGACCACATGCAGTCCGACCCCTGCCATGCAGGAACACTGGATCAATGCACTCTTGACACATGGACATCCAGCCTCTTTTTTTAAAAAAAACTCTAGAAAAAGAGATTCTCTCTCTAAGGCAGCATATTCCACTGTTGAACAGCTCTTGTTGTCGACAGTTTAGATGGAGTTTCTTTTCCTCTAGTTTGAATTCTCTGCTCGGTGTCCTAGACAACAAGGTTGCTCCCTCCTCAATAAGACATCCTTTCAAATATTTAAACATAACTATCACATTACCTCTTAGCCTTCTCTTCTCCAAGCTAAACATACCAAGCTCCCTTACCTGTTCCTCTTAAAGCATGGCTTTCCAGGCTTCTAATCATTTTGGTCACTTCATTCTGGTCATGTTGCATGCATCTTGTCAATATCCTTCTTGAATTATTTTATTTATGTTAAGCATTCATTAGGTTATTTTTGTTGTTGTTTTATTCCAGATTCTATGCTTTTTCATTCATTTTTTTCACAATTCTTATTTCACTATACCAGTTCTGTATACAGAAGTTCTAAATATAAATTTACATGGCTTTTCAAAGTACACTTCATTTGAGTACATTTAGACTTCTGGTTTGTTATATTTTATTTCATTTAGGCTATGTGGCTGCTATTAAAGGTTGTTAGATTATGTATTGCTGGTTTGTGTTTTGTTTTTGTAAGAGCCGTTTGAAAGGTATTTTTAGATCTTAGAATTGTCCCCATGAGTATTTAAATCTAAAATTAGAATAAGTATTTTAAAAAACATAATTAGTGACACAATCATTTTAGTTTTACTTTTATTCCTAGAGGCTCCCACAATAATTGATGATTTGGTGCTATCAAACATTGCTATAAAACAAGGGTTGTTTTTAGAGATTGACTGTATGCCAGTTACAAGTTCAACTGTTTAATATTTTATGTCTGTTGGTATCCACCAATAGACACAAGGGTTTATCTATCTTATATATTGATTTGGAACTTAAATACTGAACCCCTCACACTTACAATTTTTATCACATTTTTCTCAATAAATTACCTGACTTCATTTAATCCAAACAGAATATACAATGACATACATATTTATGTATTATACGGCTCATGTCTGAGTGTATAAGCAAGTGAACAGACAGACTATCCTAAAGATATTTAAAGTTATAATAGATTTCAATAAGTACTAACTGATGGATCTTATGAAAGACATGAACACAAATACGGCATGCTATTCTTCAGTTTCTTCTTAGATTTTTATCCATATTTTTAAAAAATACTTTAATGTTCAACTTTATCTTTCATCCTACTTATTAAGGATGCAGGGTGTTATCAGGTTAGTCCCAGAGCCTAAATAGCCTCTGGCAGAAAAACAGGAGTGGCAGCTTTCTGCATTCTCAGCTTGCATTCTCAGGATCCATTCCAGAGCAGACAAGGAGATGGGTGCTGATGAATGCGAGGTCCCATTACGTTAAATGCAAATCCTTTTCTGTAATGTTGAATTTCACCTAAAAGATGTTAAAAGCTTAAGTTTTTGACTTTGTATAGGCAAAATTCAAATTCAGAAAAGAATTTGCACCCAAAAGAAATAAAAGGTTGACTCCAGACATTGGTGGGTGTGTTTGAGGATATGCTGTCTAAGCAAAGTGCTTGGCAAACCTTTAGAAGAGCATTGACTGAAAAATAAAGTGCACTGTTTTGCTCTTGTATACCTTCAACTTGCTTGTTGGTTGAGTATTCCTTTTCAGGCAAGGAATACTCAGGTGATTTTGCCTTTCCTTCCTCTGATATATAGCCTGCAACAACTGGTATTTATTAGTGTGCCCCCATCCATATACTAACCAGAGCTGAACCTACTTGCTTCTAAGATCAGACGGTCTGGGTAATTCAGAATCCTTACTGGAGTAAAAATATTTCTGCAATGACCAGTAATCCAATTACCCCCTTAAGCCGGTTTTCAGCTATCTGGATTTTGATGCCATTCCGTTTGATCATGGCTTTGTATGTGTTCATATGAGTGATGCTTTGCACTGAATGCTTAATATTTGACTGGGTCTTAAGACAATAATTTGTTAAGACAAAGGATGTAATGGTCTACATTAACAATTAATACAATGGGAACACAAATGCTATCATTTAAGTTTTAATTGAACTATGAGAAAAATGCTAAATGTTATCTGCCTATATTTCTCATTTCTTTTTTAAAAGATGAGCCTTGTTCATGCTACACTGGCTAGTAGAAGATCATAAATGATCATATTTACTTCCACAGTAGATGCTGCTATTAACTGCGCATGATTTTGTTGCCTGGAGAGAGTGTAACTTCTCTTTCTCATTTCCTTTATGATTGTGCTTCTAAAATTACTTCGAAGGTAACTAGTCTGTATTATGAATTTTTTATAACTTTTTATAACTAGATCACATCTTATCTTGGGAGCTAAGTAGGATCAGCTCTGATTAGTACTTGGATGAAAGAATACTAGGCGCCATAGGTTACATTTGAGAGGAAGTAGCTGGTAAGCCTCTGTGTCTCCTTTGCCTTGAAAAACCGTATGAAATGTATGGGTCTCTATATGTCGATAAACGATTTGAAAATAATCAGAATATAGTAAATAAAAATTTAAAATGTATTGATCTGACTTAGTTCAATGATATATGGTTATAGCTGCTGACATTATTTTAGATGTCTTCTTGAAGATATAGTTGGAGAGAGAAAGAGATATCAGAATTTTCCTATATAGGTGTTCAGAAAAGGAGGCATAATAACAATTATGTTGGAAAATGTGGCATGATGGGGTTTGATTTCACTATATGACACACTGCTCTTGTGTTTCTGCTTAAGAACTACTGAAATGTAAAACCAAAATGCTTTAATTGATACTCTGATCAGGTAAAGTAAGACATTGGTTTAACTGAAGAAGTGTTTTTATATGCAGTCATGGTAGTTAAGAGATGTGTAAATTTTCTGAAAAATTGGAGCAGTGGAAAACTTTAAAATATTTTTGGATAAAAATGAAAGATAAACAGTATTCATTTTCATATTAAATCCACAGTTATTTTACTGCTTTAGCCTAATAAAATGTGTGATTCATAAGTTCCTTACAACATATGAAAGTAATTAGCAAACAAAAGGACAGATCTGTAAATATCACACTTGCTATCTGATAGTTTTTATCCCTTGTTTTCCCCCTTTAAGTGATATTACATAGTCACACTTCTGCTTTTGATAGCACTCTACTATTTCATTAACTCTATGCCCCCAACATTGTTGTGAAAAGTAAATACCAAAAAATGGGAATATATCTTGTACTAGGGAAAGACTGATCTATGCCGTCTGTTTGCATACATCTTCCTTACTGTCATCTGAGAAGGGGGGTGGGGGATAAAAACAGGAGCCTCCAGTTGTATTGTGAACTAGCTGTACCCAACACGCTTTGCTGTGGCCAATCTTCCCTTCCTCTTTCTCTTCTTTCTATCTTTCTTTCTCCTTCCTTTTCTCCCTCTGTCCTTCCCTTTTTTTCTTTCTTTCTCTCCTTTCTTTCTTTCTCTCCTTTCTTATTTCTCTTCTTCCCTTCCTTCCTCCCCACCTTTTCTTTCTCTTTCTTTTTCTCCCCTTTCTTCCTTCTCTACCTATTCTTGGACTGCAACTCCCAGCAGTCCTCCTGATCGATCAATCTGTCTTCCTATCTATCTTATCTATCTATCTATCTATGCTGGGAGTTGCAGTCCAGGAATAGGAAATTGGAAATATGCAGGGATTGGGATGCTCTCAAAGAAATCCAAGGAGAAGAAAGCTTGCAGCCTGGAAGCAGTGCATTTGGATCATCCTCTCCTAAAGGGCCTGGTCTAGGGGATGCTGGGAGCTCTAGTTCGGAAGAGAGTGTGGATATTCTATTGTGTGTTTTGTTTGCCAGGGGGAGTCATTTTTGCACATGCGCTGTAGCATCTTTTTGCTTTTCTAGCTTTTTAAGTCCCTTCCGCTGTGTTTTTCAGTTTTTTTTAATGAGTAATGGTCACTCGTTGGCCTGATAGGTGTATTGTGTCCAAATTTGGTGTCAATTTGTCCAGTGGTTTTTGAGTTATGCTAATCCCACAAATGAACATTACATTTTTTATTTATATAGATAAGGCAAACTGTATTGTTTTGACCTTATTTATTTAGTACAATATTTAGGCCAGCGATATACTTAGATTTAAAGTTTAACTAAGTGTTGAAATATTTAATAAAATATCTTCACTAGCTGTGATGATCACCTCCCAACTGTCATACATCATAAATGATTTTGGTAATTATGTATGTTATATGTGTGTACAGGCAGTCTCTGATTTACAAACATCTGTTTTACAAACAAATCATTGTTAAGAAGGGGGATGAGACATCAGAAAGTGAGAGAAATTTGCTCCTAGGAAGGGAACTTCACTCCTGAAAGAGTTATCATGGGGAAAAGGTGTCTCAACTGAAGCTTTATCACCAATCCTTGTTTCCACAACAAGCCAAATCACAGTCAAGTTACTGGTGGTAAGGCAGTCAGGTACAGAACACAGCCTGGTGAAAACTAGTGGTCAAAATTGGTGTCTAAGGGAATCTGTCCCTAGCTGCAAAGGCAAAAGGACAGAGATAAGAGTTAGTTGGATAAATCAGGTATTAAATGATGAAATTAAGAGAGATGGCATGTGATTAAGTCATCAACAGCAACACATTCACAGAGGATTAAAATGTCACATTTTGAACCTCAGCGGTAGAGAGTGTTAATGTGTACAGTACTAAATACCAAAGACTTATCACATACAGGTGCACCTATACTGTCAAATTAATGCAATTTGACACAGTTTTAAGTGTTATGATTTAATGCTATGGAATCCTGGAAGCTGTAGTTTGGGGAGGAACCAACACTCTTTGGCAGATGAGGTTAAAGCCCTGGCAAAATTACAATTCCCATGATTCCATAGCATTGATCCATGGCAGTTAAAGTACTGTCAAGATGCATTAATTCTGCAGTGTAGATAACCCATAGAGTCAGTGTTATATGTGAATGGGCAAATGGAGTTTTGTTTTCGTGATCACATTCCACAGTGTTGATCTGTGATTCTGCATTTTCTGGTTATATCTTAGTTACATCCAGTCTGGGTTACTGTAATGTGCTCTACGTGGGGCTGCCTCTGAAGAGTACTCAGAAATTTCCAGTGGTCCAAAGAGATGCTGCCAGGTTGTCCCCTGGGGCTGGCTACAGGGAGCGGACAACCCCCCTGTTGAAACAGCTCCACTGGCTGCCAGTCTGTTACCAGGCACAATTCAAAGTGCTGGTTATGACCTTTAAAGCCCTAGACCAGTGGTTCCCAAACTTATTTGGCCTACCGCCCCCTTTCCAGAAAAAATATTACTCAGCGCTCCCTAGAAATTATTTTTTTAAATTTTAATTGCAAGTAAACAGAAAGATATATGTATTAATGTGTATACACTGTAAAATTAATGTATTGTAGTTTGATGCCACTTTAAACTGTCGTGGCTTAATGCTATGGGATCCAGGGAGCTGAAGTTTTACAAGGTCTTCCCCTTTCTTTTGCCAAAGAGTGCTGGTGTCTAACCCACCTCCCAAAGTTTACTTCTTAAAGTGGAGTCAAACTGTGTTAACTCACCAGTGTAGAGAGGCACACCTTTCAGGCCCAAATTTGACATACCCACTCCAACAGAGGGGGTCCTTTCATACAGCCCCATATCTCAGAATATCAAGGGAGAAAATCCCACTTTAACTCCGTTCAAAGCAGATATTGTGGGATCTTCTCCTTGATATTCTGGGATATAGGGCTGTATGGAAGGGCCCAGAGACAAAAGTAAAACGAACAAGGAAGCAAAACAGGGACAAGCAAGTAAAAATGTGGGGCTAGTAGGCAAAACAGGGTCAAGGAACAAAATATAGGGACAAGGAAGCAGAAAACAGGGGCAAAGAGGCAGAAAACAGGAACAAGAAAGCAAAAAATAGGGACAATTAAGTAAAAGAGGGGTAGAGAAGCCTAATATAGGGGGGCAAGCAAAACAGCCCATGGTGCGCTCACATAACGACCCCAAAGCCCTCCCCCCTCAGGTCCCCTGCAGTCTCCTGCTTTGCTGAGGACCCTGCAACCTTCTGATCCCCCTCCCTCCCCAATGTTGCTCCTGCCCCGCTTTTGGGGGGGGGTGGGGTTTGCTAGAAGCTTGCCCCCCCCTTCTCTCTCTCTCGTTTGCTCCTGGCTGCAAAGGGGACCGAGCAGGGGGCAAGGAGAAGGAAAGGCATCGAGAGACTGAGCGAGCAATCTCCTTCCCGGCCTGGCTTCCTCCTTAGCCTCCCCCCACCGCCCCCTTCTTCCCCCTTTCCCTGGCTCATCTGGGCATGCACACCCCATTGACATCTTCACATGACCAGCCCTGCTTGGGTGGTTCGAGCATGCCCACTCGGCAGGGCCCTAGCATCGCCGCCCTGGGAAAGACCCGCCCAGCAGCAAGGCGCGACAACAGTGGCGCTGCTGCGGTTGCTGTCTCTTCCGATCACCTGTCCCTCCAGGAAAGTAAATGCAGGAGGGAGGCGGGCAACC
>JARBWK010000001.1:61393204-61534589 GCA_030556195.1 Anolis apletophallus | reverse complement strand
GGCCGGCCCTCGACGATCTAGGGCCCGGCGTCTCCAGTCTCTACTTTCCGAACGGTGACGGTCTAGGGACAGATGCCAGCTCCTCCTGCCCTGCTCTATGTCCCTGTGTCTGTTATGGGAACGGCCCCGCTCTTCCAGTTCAGTATCGCTATCTCCTTGAGAAGCAGCCTCCCGAACTTTCCCAGCCGCTGGCCTCCATCTGCTGCTCGGCCAGGTCCTGGGAACCTCGGCCGTTTGGGAATTCATAACTATCTCCGCTATCTGCTTCGCTGCCTTCCATCTCCACCTGGTCCGCTCCTTCCCCGGGAGAATGCTCCCACTCGAAATCCCAGGCTAAACTCTTTGCAGGTGAACTGGGCAAAGGCACTGCTGACCAATCTTGCTCTGGGCCTTCCAACTCGTCCTCCGAGTCCCCTTCAGCCTGTGCGGGTCCCAGTGGCATCGGGACCCCCGGCGCCTCACCCCCTCCCATTGGCACGAACGGGCCCATGGGTGCTACAGCGGCAGAGAGTGTTAATGTGTACAGTACTAAATAAATACCAAAGACTTATCACATACAGGTGCACCTACACTGTCAAATTAATGCAATTTGACACAGTTTTAAGTTATGATTTAATGCTATGGAATCCTGGAAGCTGTAGTTTGGGGAGGAACCAACACTCTTTGGCAGATGAGGTTAAAGCCCTGGCAAAATTACAATTCCCATGATTCCATAGCATTGATCCATGACAGTTAAAGTACTGTCAAGATGCATTAATTCTGCAGTGTAGATAACCCATAGAGTCAGTGTTACATGAGAATGGGCAAATGGAGTTTTGTTTTCGTGATCACATTCCACAGTGTTGATCTGTGATTCTGCATGTTCTGGTTATATCTTAGTTACATCCAGTCTGGGTTACTGTAATGTGCTCTACGTGGGGCAGCCTCTGAAGAGTACTCAGAAATTTCCAGTGGTCCAAAGAGATGCTGCCAGGTTGTCCCCTGGGGCTGGCTACAGGGAGCGGACAACCCCCCTGTTGAAACAGCTCCACTGGCTGCCAGTCTGTTACCAGGCACAATTCAAAGTGCTGGTTATGACCTTTAAAGCCCTAGACCAGTGGTTCCCAAACTTATTTGGCCTACCGCCCCCTTTCCAGAAAAAATATTACTCAGCGCCCCCCTAGAAATTATTTTTTAAAATTTGAATTGCAAGTAAACAGAAAGATATATGTATTAATGTGTATACACTGTAAAATTAATGTATTGTAGTTTGATGCCACTTTAAACTGTCGTGGCTTAATGCTATGGGATCCAGGGAGTTGAAGTTTTACAAGGTCTTCCCCTTTCTTTTGCCAAAGAGTGCTGGTGTCTAACCCACCTCCCAAAGTTTACTTCTTAAAGTGGAGTCAAACTGTGTTAACTCACCAGTGTAGAGAGGCACACCTTTCAGGCCCAAATTTGACATACCCACTCCAACAGAGGGGGGTCCTTTCATACAGCCCCATATCTCAGAATATCAAGGCAGAAAATCCCACATTAACCCAGTTCAAAGCAGATATTGTGGGATCTTCTCCCTTGATATTCTGGGATATAGGGCTGTATGGAAGGGCCCAGAGACAGCAAGTAAAACGAACAAGGAAGCAAAACAGGGACAAGCAAGTAAAAATGTGGGGCTAGTAGGCAAAACAGGGTCAAGGAACAAAATATAGGGACAAGGAAGCAGAAAACAGGGGCAAAGAGGCAGAAAACAGGAACAAGAAAGCAAAAAATAGGGACAATTAAGTAAAAGAGGGGTAGAGAAGCCTAATATAGGGGGGCAAGCAAAACAGCCCATGGTGCGCTCACATAACGACCCCAAAGCCCTCCCCCCTCAGGTCCCCTGCAGTCTCCTGCTTTGCTGAGGACCCTGCAACCTTCTGATCCCCCTCCCTCCCCAATGTTGCTCCTGCCCCGCTTTTGGGGGGGGTGGGGTTTGCTAGAAGCTTGCCCCCCCTTCTCTCTCTCTCGTTTGCTCCTGGCTGCAAAGGGGCCCGAGCAGGGGCAAGGAGAAGGGAAGGCATCGAGAGACTGAGCGAGCAATCTCCCTTCCCGGCCTGGCTTCCTCCTTAGCCTCCCCCCACCGCCCCCTTCTTCCCCCTTTCCCTGGCTCATCTGGGCATGCACACCCCATTGACATCTTCACATGACCAGCCCTGCGCAGGGGTGGTTCGGCATGCCCACTCGGCAGGGCCCTAGCATCCGCCGCCCTGGGAAAGACCCCCGCCCAGCAGCAAGGCCGACAACAGTGACGCTGCTGCGGTTGCTGTCTCTTCCGATCACCTGTCCCTCCAGGAAAAGTAAATGCAGGAGGAGGCGGAGCAACCCGATTCTTCTCCTCCTCCCTCTTTGGTCAGGGTTGGGCTAAAGAAGCAGCTCAGTGTGTATGCGTGTATTTATATGTGTGTCTCTATCTCTGGCTGTGCATGTGCTGCGAGAGGGCTGATGGCCTGTTGGGCCATAGCACCTAAGAGCGCCCCTCGGACAATTGCGCTCACCCCCCAAATGCACCTGTGGCCTCACCACCCCCCTTGATTGGTGCAGCACCCACCAGGGGGCGGTAGCGCCCACTTTGGGAATCACGGCCCTAGATGGTTCAGGTCCAGGCTATCTGACCAACCTAATCCCCTTGTATGAATCTTCCCAGGCCCTGAGATCTTCAGGAGGGGCCCTTTTCTCGGCTCCACCTCCATCTCAGGCACGGTTGGTGGGAACGAGAGACCGGGGCTTCTTTCTCTGTGGCTGCCCCTCGACTCTGGAACTCCCTGCCCAGGGAAGCCAGAAGGGCCCCTTCCCTGCTGTCCTAACGGTGACAGGTTAAATAAAACCTTTTTATCCTTTTTATTCAGGCAGGCTTTTAAAGAGGAAAGTTTTGAAAATCGTCAGGGGCTACTTTGGTTTTATATGCTTTTAATGATGCTTAATACTGTTTTAATGTTTGTATATTTGCATATTTAAAGTTGTATTGCAGCACTTTTAGTTGTGAGCCACTTTGAATTTCTGTATGGAAAGAAAAAGTGGGATTTAAATAAACATAAGAATAATACTATTCTGTACAACAGTGGTGCTTAACCTGTGGGCCACCGACCACCAGTGAGCTGCAAGGACTAAAATCTAGTCTGCGAGCCTCCTTCCTTTCATGCTGCCTGCCACTCCTATCCTGTCTCTGACCATGGCATATATTCTGTATCAGAAACTAGAGCTGATGTGGTCTATCCATTGCAATTTTCAGAATAAGTTTTTGATCAACTTTAGATTCAGCTTGGGGTACTGACCCCAAGCTGAATCTAAAGTTGATCAAAAACTTATTCATAACCCGTTCGGTACTAATGTTGGAGAGTGGTCCCTGGTCAAGTAGTCCCTGGTCTAAAAAGGTTGGGAACCACTGCTGTACAAGATGTGAATTCAGAATTGTGCATTAGTCTTAATCATTTATGTGTCAGGGTGCTTGTAGTCTGTGACTGATTCTGACTTGTGCTGCTATCTAAGTTCTCTTGCTTTTTCTGGTTTCCAAAAATTCTTGAAAAATATTTTCCCCTCTTGCCTGCACTGGAATTTTCTTATGCATAATGTGGTTTTTAAAAAAATCAGAACATTAAGATAAGCAGTTGATGTTCTGAGAAAGAATGCCCATATCTCCTTCTAGCTGTCCATGCTTACTAGAGAGCTAAAAGGGGAGGCAGAATATTTTCAGACTTGCAAGAAGCTTTGGTAAAAACAAAAGAAGGCAACCCCCCTCCCTATTATTTCACAAAGTTTTCTACAAGGCTGCAAAGTCCTTGCTTTTTCCTCTTGCCAACTAGCAAGGCTTTGGCTTTTGTCCTCACACTGTGATCCTTTTACATGAGAAAAGAAATAAGCATTTCTCCGGCTGTGTCTTATCAACACCTTTCTATAGATGAGACTCCCTCTCTCCCACATCTTGCATACTGACCAGAACACAGAGAGAATAAGTGTTGACACTCTCAGCAATTTGGGAAGGCTAAAAAGAAAACAGGAGGACCACCCCCCCCCCCAAATAATCTCTTAACCACAGAAAACATAGCTGCTTCCTGGAGCTATTTGAAATGCCCAAGGGAGAGGGATTGAATTTATAGATGAGAAGAAAATAGCAAACTACCTTTACGTATTCCTTGCTGGAAAGAAACCTGATGAAATTCATAGGGTCAACATGCAACTTGAAGCCACATATAGAGAAAGAGGGAGAAAGACCAAGGCAGGTATTGTGGTGCAATGCTTCACTGTTGTACTAGGCTTCTGTGGGTCCAGAGTTCAAATCCCCATTCCACCATGGAAACTCACTGGTGGACCTTTGGGAAATCACACTCATTCAGGCTCATAGGAAGGCAATAGCAAACCTCATTGGAAGGAATCTAACCAACCAACCCTGGGACTGGATGATTTTAGGGACAGTTAAGTTAGAATCAAATGCATCCAACAACAGATAGAGGCTTGGTCAATAAGGCAAACTGATATGTATAGACCTTTATTTAAGATACACCTTTGATTGCCTGGTTGTCTAACTTTGCTCACCTTTGTGATTGAAAGAAATTCTGGAATCCGTTGCAGATATTTGTGGAATTTGACCGGTGCAGCTGGAATCAGCATGCTTGGGTAAAGGTTCATGCAGAAGAAGTGATAGTTCTGATGCTGGAAGGATCTCTGGTTTGGATTCCTCGGAATGAGCCAGTTCTGCTTCAGGGAACTGGAGTGTCGGTTGAGCATTGGCCTGCATTGGTGAGTATGTTTTCCTTTCTTTATGACAGTAATCTGAAATAAATTAAACAATGTTTTTTTTAAATGATAATCTGAATTTTATCTGTCCCAGTAACTGAAGAATTCAAACCAGTAAAACTTAACACTGCAGTAGTTTTTAATGTAGTTACATAAGGTGGTGTTGATGATTTTTTTAGCTTCAATAATGCTGTATTATTCTAGCAAAATAACCAGGCTCAGTAGAACACACTTGTGCAGTAGGCCTAGTTTGAAATCTGTGAGAATCTCACTTCAAATAAGGGTGTCTTACCTTTTTTTGGTTCTTTTTTCTTCTCGTTCACAGACTTTCACTCCCTTAGTAGATAAGCTGGGTTTAGGTTCTGTGGTTCCAGTAGAGTCTCTTGTAGATCGAGACTTGAGATTCCTGTCTGATGCCAATGGATTACGCCTCTTCCAGGTAAATTAGAGGTGCTCAAACTGAAGGTATAGATTTTAGTGGTCGTGATTTAACTAACAGTTCAGAGTACAGTATGGTTTAGATACTTTGGTACACCTCCCTTTTACTTTTCCATCTTCACACCATTTTCACTTAGGAATTTAAGTATCTAAGGCTCTGAACTGGATCATGTTCCTGTAATAGCATTGACCATGCCTCTTGGCAAACTGTTTTTGAAACTGGTACATTTTGAATGAATTTGTAATGTGATATGGGATTCTGAAGAGAAACTACCGTAATTCCCACTAGGGTGTGCCTAAAGTAGTTCTTTGGAACCTTGAACCATTGAGTTTAATTTAAAGTACTTCAGTGCTATTGCAATCATTTAAAAAAGAATGACATGAGCCAAACCTAATTGTGGGGCTTCATTATTAGTGATTGGGTAGGAGACACTTTAAAATGTATCTCTCAAATTATTGTGCTGGGAAAAAACTATCTCATAATACAAGAGTGTAGGCAACTTGATTTTTACTTTGGAAATCAAAATACTTCAGAAGACATTTAGCAGAAGGACTTTAAAATTCTATGTTATGCAACATAATTGTTTTGGCTTTTGAATGCCGGATTTCCGCATTACATTGCAAAGGTGTGCTCTATGCAAAAGGATCCCAGTCCAGTGTGTTCTTTCAATAAGTAATCCTTGAGTGAAGATGTCAGTATTGTATAAACATTATGCAACAAATGCAGTAGGGTATTTATCATTCTTTTTTCCACAGCTGTGTTTGCCAGATTTTAGAAGGAATCTTGGAACTCATAATCCTGTTATTATGGAGAATGAGCATCAGGAAATAGGAAACAAAGAAATCATGACTTGTAGACAATATCATTATACTTTCATCCATTCCTTGAACAGCTTTTTTCATGTAGAAAACATTTCTTGGCAGATGGCAACAGAAAGTCAGAACCAATTTCTCCAGAAAGAGCCTGTATTGAGGGAAGCTGTCAATACATTGATAAGTGATCAGAAGCTCCAGGAGATCTTTAGCAGAGGTAAGACCATGTAAATTTGAGTAGATCAATAGGTACTGCTCCGGCGGGAAGGTAACAGCGCTCCATGCAGTCATGCTGGGCTCATGGCCTTGGAGGTGTCTATGGACAACGCTGGCTCTCTTTGGCTTAGAAAGATGAGCACCAACCTCCAGAGTTGGACACAACTGGACTTAATGTCAGAGGAAAACCTTTACCTTTACTTTAAGACCAGCTGTTTTGATTCTTAAAATATGTATATATTTTCTCCTGATAGTTAGATTCTGCTCTTAACTACTGTTTAAAACAATTCCTGCATTTGCAGGAGGCTGCTTTCTTGTTTTTCTTTCATTGCTTCTCAAACTGAAAAGGATTACTTAAGACCAGTGTGGATCACTGAGATCAGGTTCTTCTGAGGAAAAGGTCTGCAGTAGTAATTTGTTGCAGCATTTGCACCTTTAGTTGTAATGCTTTTATGTTAGCAAAGACTGAACAAATGAAACTTACTCCAGAACGTTCAGTGGTGCTCCATGACAGAGAATAGATAATATGAATTCGTAGATATCTCTTGGATTTGAGGTGATGGTTGTGTTTCTTGGTTGTTTTTAATCCTGGATTTTAGCATGCTGAGCTGTGGACTGGAGTGCTAGCCCAGCTTTGCCTATTTTTTAATATCACATCTCACCTCAGTGACCCAACCCCGAGCTACATCAAGTGCAGGTTATTATAATGAGTAGGTATTTAGGGCTGCTTTTGAAAAATGTGTGAAAGTTTCCTTTCTGTGATTAGATCCTTTTATGGGTTTAGTTACTTCCTTATGCCATTCCCGTATTACAGTTGCTTTCCTTTGTTTTAGTATGTTTCTAGGTACAGTTTAATATGATGGCCGTGACTTTTAAAACCCTAAATGATTTGGAGCAAGGTTGTCACTTTTTTCACAAGATACTTTTTTCTATATGTTCTGGCCATGCTACAGACATGTTTGGGACTGCAAGAGAGGATCTTCTCAATTATACTAGCCAAGTTTTCATGCCTTGCTAAAGAAACCTGCCTAACCCTGTTTTTGGCATTTTGCTGATGATAGTCAGAGAGACCTGTTGAGCTGAGTGTGTGTGGCTGCTACTGCAGTTGATAGTTTCACTAACTGTTGATGGCGATTTGTTTTTGGGGTTTTGTTGCATTGGGCACTTATCGCAGAAAGGCAGGATGTACACATGAGTGTTGAATGTGCTGTCCATACTCTGTTGGTGAGCTTCACACCCACCTTATGGAATATTTATGCACACCAAGCAGATCATATTTTCCCCAGGGACTAAGCTATGTATGTGAAAACAAGAATAGTAATTAATTCAGATTTTAGACTTTCTTACTAATGTTTCTTGTATGACTAGTAAATTTAAAAATAATATCTCATTGTTTTATAGGAAATGATAAAATTGCATACATAAATGCACAAAATTTCATGGGTATCTCCTTCTATACGTAGAATATGGTTTCAATCATATAACTTTGTGGTTCTCTACCTTATAACTGCCACCGTTGCTAAGCCGGGCCTTGGTCCCAGGAACCTGGGCAATGGGAGCCCGTCAAAATCTGAAGGGCTACCTGTTCTCTGGGTGGTTAGGAGGAGCAGTCCATGTACTATAGTGTTATTCCCTATGCAGTGCACCAGTTGACTTGGCAGGTGTCCAAAATTCTCAGTTACAAATGATGATTCCCATCACTCTCTGCAGGTTTTTATTTCTTGTCCTGCCAGCTGGACATGTATTCCCTTTGCTCATATTACAATATTAAAGGGTTAAATATCAAGCTGGGATATTGAAGGGAAACTAAAGAATAAAGGTGATGGAAGAGGAAGCAGAAGGGGGGGGGAAACAAACTACGTCAGATAAGGGTCATAAATGAACTCACGGACTGCTCTCCAGCAGATCAGGAGACCAAAAATTAATAAAAATAATAAATCTCAAAAAGAGTTCAGCTGCCCAGCATGTCTCTGATGATAAAGATGAGACGGTATAGAAAAGAATAGTTATTATATCTAGTGAGAGTGAAGTGGAGCGTGTGATCACAATCTCTTCTAAAAAAAATTCTTCACATGAGGATGTACTATAAGCTCATTCCCCTCTAGTCTGAAAACTGTTGCTAAAGCCACAACATGCCTCTTTAATGTGTTTGGTCATAACCCCTTTACAATTTCATTTTGGAGGAAATCAAGGACATCACTCACTTTAGCACTGAATTCCTAAAAGGCCTCCAGGTCATATCTTTGAGTAGAATTGCTTCTGGCTGCTAAAATTATATCAATCACTTTCTCAGTATGGCCTTGTTGTTTCAAGGAAGTTCTCTTAATATCTAAGCGGTTAAACTTAACCAGTCCTGATTTTGATATAGTATCAGCCTCACATGTAACAACTTCTGTCTTTTGGCTACCTCTCAACTGACACCTTAGTCAGGTTCTGAAAGCGCAGGCACTTGAACCAATAGAGAGCTATCGGCACCACTGTGGCCTATCCTCTTTAATCCTTGTCAGCATCTTCTGAATCACTGGCAGAAGTGGAAGTGCATAATGTGCAACTCAAGGTCATTCCACTAACAGCACATTGTTCTGTCCCAACCCTTTACACCATGTATAGGTGTTTTGACAAAATAAGTTTACCAGCTGTTAGGGTTTCTGGGAGTTGGAGGCCAAAACATCTGGGGACCCCCAGGTTGAGAACCACTGCTTTACACCATGTATAGCAAAATAAAGGTTGAGCATCCCTTGCCCATAATTTCAAAATCCTCTAAAATCCAAAATTGCCCACTCAGATGGCACAGATAGTGACACCTTTATGTTTTCTGGTGTTGGTTCAATGTATGCACACCTTATTCCATGCACAAAATTGTTTTTAAATTTTGTGTATAGAATTCCCTTCTGCATCTATATATATATAAATGTAATGTTCGTTTGTGGGACTCGCATAACTCAAAAACCACTGGACAAAATGACACCAAATTTGGCCACAAGACACCTGCTAACCCAAGGAGTGACCATCACTCAAAAATCACCACAAAAAACTGAAAAGAACTTAAAATCCAAAAAAGTACAAAATAACACAGTAAATGCAGGCAAACAAATTCCATGGCCCTGCCCCCTCCTGTGCAAAGACACAGCAAGTGCGAGAGGCTCTACCAACCATCCTCCCTCTTCCAGCCAGAGCAGGAGCTAGAAATGGATGGCACAATGGTGGGTCCAGTGAGGGGGGGGAGCCTCATCTGCTGCCAGGGAAGGAAGGAGAGAAAGAGAAGGTATGATATAAGCAAAGAGCAGAGGAAGGAAGGAAGGAAGGAGGTAGAGAAGGAAGAAATGAGAGAAAGAAAAAGGGAGGTGAAGGAAAGAAAGAGGTAGAGAAGGAAGGAAGGAAGGAGAGAAGGAAAGAAAAGGAGGGGAGGAAGGAAGGATTAAGGAAGGAAAAAGGGAAAGAAAGGAGAGAAAGAGGGAGGGAAGGTTGGCCACAGCAACACGTGGTGGGTTCAACTAGTATTTATATAAGGTATACATGAAATATTAATGACTTCTGTGTTTTGATTTGAGTCCTATTTCCAATGTATTCCAAAATCTGGGGTGGGGGATGGGATCTGAAATAAAGAATACTTCTGTTCCTAAGCATTACAGATAAGGAATACCCAACCTATATCTGGAATGGACTACAGTGTATAATTAATTAGGGAGTCTATCAGGAAATACATATGCTTTACTTTTGTCCAAATTCACAACATCTATTGGAAGGAAAATGTCATATCTTAGATGGTAAAAGAGGAGTTAAGGAATACATTTGAAGAACACTAGATTTCAGGTGCTCAGAGGCATTGTTTGTTTCCTTCCACCCCAGGACTTTTGGAATAAAACATTGAAGCAAATAATAGCTCAGCAGTTAAAAAGAGTGTAAAATGTGCCATCACTATGCGAGGGGTCCAAGGCTGATTCATGTGTGGCCTCATTCCACTTGCTGTATGGCAACAGCTGTAGGGTATGCAGACTCAGCCTCATTGAAGGAAGTTTGAAATGCTTCTGGCTGGAAGGAGCCATCAATAAGATAGATAAATGAATGTCAGTTCAGATTGCTTGTGACCACATGATGCTAAAAACAGGTAATTGGATGCAACCACTCCCGTCCATCATTTTGTGGCGTGAGTATCTCCCAATAGTATGTGGATTGCTTCTAACCATCCAGAAAATGAGAGGTTGCTACTTATCGTGAATGATTGTACTTGGATGGTAGGAGGAGCAATACATTCCAGTCTGGAGGTGGTTGCACATGAAAAAGTATGAATTAAATCTATATAAATTAGGGTGTTTTGGATTAAGTTTGTTTAGATAGGACTGTAGAATTATACTGTCAACCAAGAGAAGGGGGGCAATGGTTGCAACTAAAAAAAAAATTGGACTCCTGCCAAATCAATTTGGTGAATGAGGAGTAACACAAGATTGCATGGATTGCTCCTCCTACCAGCCAAGGATGGTAAGTACTAAACTCTCATTCTCTGACTCTGGTGTAAAGCAATGGTTCTTAAATGTTCATGTCTCCTTCCTCAGCAATCATTGTATGCAAGAGTCTGGTTCTCACCACGATAAAAAAAAAAGAACCCCTTTACCTGTGAGAAATACTGGGAAGAGGCAGAAACCCAGTGGATAAACCCTGGCAGGATACAGTGATTACTGCTAAAATGCCAAAAAATCACTGATACATCTAGGCAAGAGTGGGTCAGTAGAAACATCATGTCACACTTGCAAAAGGACATAAACATTGCATGAGAGAAAATTCGTATTTATTGTTTTGAAAGCCTTGCATAGTCCTCAAGACTATGTTTGCATCCTACTGTTGATACATGTACTCTCACATGCACGTTCCTTCAGGTTATCTGTGGATTGATGGTGAGCCCATTAATTTGATTGGGATTTTTCTAGGCAAAGAGTACTCAGGGGTGGTTTTGCCTGTTCCTCCCTTTGAGGTATAGCCTACAACACCTGACATTTATCGGTGTTCTCCCTGGATTCAAATACTAACCAAAATCTGATAGGATCTGTTGCCTTAGAGTAATTAATTTGTGTTACACTAGTTAAAAGAATTTTAACTTAAATTAGTTAGTTCAATTAATTTTAAAATGCAGACCTTTTGCCAAAAAACTTTTGGTGAAGTGGCACAGAATTGATTTATTGTATTCTCATGTGGAACTTTCTCCTTAGGTCCTTATACCATCCAGGGTCAACGTGTAAAGGTGTATCAACCAGAAGAGGAAAATAGCTGGGTCTCTGCTGTAGTGAGCTGTCAAGATCCTATCACTCGTCTGATGGAGGTGGTTTTGCCTGAGGTGCGAGGTGACTGAGGCTGGATGGCCATCTGTGGGGGGTGCTTTGATTGTGCTTTCCCTTCATAGCAGGGGGTTGGACTAAATGACCCATGTGGTCTCTTCCAACTCTATTATTCTATTATTCTTTTATTTCTGGGGCTTGGATTGGATTCTCACAATAGACCATGTCAAGCATAATTCTAAGCCATAGTGTAGTACAGGGGTGCCCACACTTATTCAGCATGCAATCTACTTATATTAAAACCAAGTCAGAAAGATCTACCTACCTCCTCAAGGCTGGAGAGGGGAGGGGTGGGGCTTGGCCAGAGGGGCGGGGCCAGGCTGCACCAAGCCCCGCCCCTTCCCCTCTGGCTTTGGAGCTCTCAGCAGCTTCTCCAGGCTTGAGGATGGCAATGCCAAGCCAGTGGTGGCATAGCTAGCACAAGGCTGGCTTGGCACTGCCATTCTCAAGCCTGGAGAAGCTGCTAGTAGAGCGGAAGCCACAGGGGGGGCGGAGCCAGGCCGTGCCAACCCCCACCCCCTCCACGCTGGCTCTGGAGCTCCCAGCAGCTTCTCCAGGCTTGAGGATGGCAATGCCAAGCCAGTGGTAACATAGCTAGCACAAGGCTGGCTTGGCACTGCCATCCTCAAGCCTGGAGAAGCTGCTAGTAGAGCGGAAGCCACAGGGGGGTGGAGCCAGGCTGTGCCAAGCCCCACCCCCTCCACTCTGGCTCTGGAGCTCCCAGCAGCTTCTCCAGGCTTGAGGATGGCAATGCCAAGCCAGTGGTGGCATAGCTAGCACAAGGCTGGCTTGGCCCTGCCCTCCTCAAACCTGGAGCAGCTGCTGGGAGTGCCGAAGGAGGGGGAGGGGCGGGGCTTGGCACGGCCTGGCTCCGCCCCCCTCTGAGAAGCGATCCGGCTGGGATCGACCTACTTTGGTCCCGGGATCGACTGGTCGATTGCAATCGACTTCCTGGGCAGCCCTGGTGTAGTAGCATATATTTTTCTGTGATAAGTCTATGGCTTGTGAATTTATCCTCATTCTCTTTTACATTTTGAATTTATTTAGACTCTAATTACCAAGTATTAAACTGTGGATTGTGATATTCACTTATTTGCTAACTAGAGTTCAAATAGAGTTCATCAAGTTTGGGCACAAGTCTGGTTAGTTTAATGCTAAAGTGGTGATACTCCCATTCCCTGGCACACACCAGAAGACACAGAGGGCCAGGGCTCACTGCAGCTTGTGCATATAACAGTAAAGCCATGGTTTAATGTTATGTTCAAACCGTCTTGGCATATTAACTACTGCGGAATCAGAGGTGGCTTCAGGGGAAATGTGGAACATTCCATTCTTTAACTCAGACTGCTTTAAAACAGTCTTGTACATTACTTGATATTACTCAAAAGGTATATTTGTATTTTTCTTCTGTGATAAATCATAAAGGTGGGAGATGGGCACAAAACATGACAAAAGTAACAGGGCCACAACTTGGGAAGAAACAGTTTTTTTAGAGACATTTCGAGGAAGCTTAAATCTATCCATGATGGTTACATGCATACTCTCTAATAATTGACTCTCTCTCTCTCTCCCTCCCCCCCCCCCAAACATCCCCCACTACATAAAAATCAGACTGGTGAAATCAAGTCAGTTGATCCTCGACTGATTCATGTTGTGATGGACACTTCTACTTTGAATGAGGTACCATATTTTCTCAGGTCAAAATATAAGCAATTAAGGGGAAGAAGGACCATTTGTAGGTATTAGGTGAATCCCATTGTCAGAGCTCAGCTGGCACCTGCAATTGCTGGCTGAAAACATGGCCAAAGCTATTGCTTCCACTTCTCTACATGTGATGTTCTCTCAGCTAGCATCTGCAGGCCTGCATGGAGAGCTGGAGTGTTCTCAGCTGGCACTTTGCAGAAACCACCTGTGTGCAAAAGAGATAGACGATTGAGGATGATCATAGGATGGGTCTTTACTCGCCTGGGTGGGAAAGGGCCTTGTATTTGAGCAAGGAAAGCAAATCTCTTTGTAGGAAGCATTTAATTTTTTTTACACTTTAGTGTTAGACTTATTTGGAAAGAGGTCTCAGTGAAATCCACGGGACTCAAACCATAGATACAAATAAGTTTTGAACACCCTGTTGTAGAGCTGAATGGTGGCATTTAAATATATTGGTTAACACAGCATATTATTAGTAGAATGCTTAGATTTCTTTCAGTCAGATAGATAAAGATGACAGAAATCTTGAGTGATTCCTAGAGTGATCTGTGCTTTTTATTTTGTTAAAGGGAGGCTCTCTAAAGGCTGCTAAATCCTCAAAGGGGAAAAAGAAGAAAGAAAGTGTAGAAGGGAAAGATGGGCGACGGAGGAAGAATGCTTCTGAAGCTGGATGTGATCATGCAACTAAGAAACTCAAGGAAAGGAGTGAAGTGGATAGTAATGGAAATGATGGAGGTGAGGCAACCAAGGGAGCTTGGCAAGGAAGTATCGGTGGTGATGTGGCTCTGGATTCACAAGACACGCAGCTTCCGCCTTTTGTTCCTCAAATTAATCGTGGTATGTCTTTTGCCACATACACAAAGGAAAATGGACGAACTCTTGTGGTCCAGGACAAGCCAATGGGTGGTGACCCACCTGTGCCCTTCACTTCCTTTTCTTCAGCTACTTCCCAAGCGCTGTTGAGTGGAGCGGGAAGTCAAGAAATGGCAAAATCTTTAGAGCCAGCCAGTCAAGGCCCAGTGGCTGCCCCTGCAGTAATTACAACAGCGGGGACAACATCAACTACTGTGAGGCCATCAGAAACTGGCCTGCCAGCTATTACTGGGCAGGAAAAACAGAAATCAGGTCGTTTGCAAACCCAGGGAGAGGTAAGTTGTTTGCAGCTTGTGTAGTAATAGCCAACATTTTAATAGCACCTTCAGACGCTATGTGCTGATCACATTGTTGCAGATCTTAGAATAGCTCTGTTTGGGAGATGTACAGAAGTATAGTGTGACAAACAATCCAAAGATATTTTTCTGTTGTAGTAAATGTAGATAGCCCTCTCTATTCATAATAATAATATGATTATAAGGACATGAGAGAACCCTCCCACAGGATGGTAAAATATCCAGGTGTCCCCTGGGCAACGTCCTTGCCAATTCTCTCACATGGGAAGTGACTTGCAGTTTCTTAAGTCACTCCTGGCACGAAAATAATAATAATTTTATATCTTACCAGCTTCTCCTCATGGTTCAAGGCAGGTCACATGGATTCAACCAACCATGGCTCAAAAATATTGAAACTGAATTTTTTTTAAAAAAAACCCTTGGATTTTGCTATTTTATATAAAGGATACCATTTTACTATAGGATTTGAGCAACAACAGATTTTAGTATCCAGGGGTTCTGAGACCATATCCAGCAGATACTGAGGGTCCTACAGCACATCCACTTGGTAGGGCAGAATATGCAGAATGTAATTTATATATGGTGATGGCTTCATTGCTATCGTGACAAATATACACTGTGTTTTTCTTTGTTTTCATCAGTTATGATAAGGATTCTGGCTTTCATAATAAATAAAACTTGCCTTGATTTCCCTAGTACAATTATTAGGTGAAAGAGTGGCATAATTGGTTATGAGGGAAGAGGAAGGCATATCACAATTGACACTTTCTAAGAATGATCAATCTATTTGTAATATTAACTTGTGTAAAACCATTCCAGAACAATAAGTGTACTAGAAATTAAGATAAAATTTTGGGGCAGAGGCAAATCGGCATAACCTGTAGCCCTCCAGCTGTTTTGGCGTCCAGCTCCCAGAAGTCCTAGCCAGCTTGTCTCATGGCCAGGAGTTCTGGAAGTTGGAGGTAAAAACAATTTGAGGACTACAGGTTGTGCAGACTTGCACTAGAGCCTTTAGTGTGGCCCTAAAAATGCTGTGGGAGGGCTGGGTAGGGTGGAAGACATTATAACAATAGATTCCATGGCCCAGTGCTGACTTGAATCTAGATCTCACAGGTCTCAGCCCAGCAATATAAGCATTATATCACACTGCCTGATCTTAATAATTTTCCCCTCCCTCATATGTATTCCTTTTAGCTTTTCAAAGTCAAGTTTTCAAAGCCTGGCTTTAGATTTGGAAAACGGGTCAGTTAATTCAAGCAGACTGCCAAAGTGCATTTGTTGGACAATATGTTTTTTTGTTGTTGTTTTTTTGGTTTTTTGAGCTGTGGCATAAATTAATCAGAACAAATAGAAAGTTAGTTTACTGGAAAGAATTTTAACAGGAATGGGGAAAGTGTTCCTAATGTTAAATCATGAGAGAGAGAAATTAAACTGATGTCTTTTTGTTTCAGAATTCCCAAAGTTTAATACCAGCTTCTCCAGGCTTTGGAGTGGCACACTCAAGTGCTTCTCAACCTTTGGTGTTTGACAGTGGGCGCAGCCAGTCCAATGGAGTAGTCACCCCAGAGAAGAAGCCTGTTGGATTTCCATTTAGTACGAGCACTGGTCATGAAGTTCAGAAAGATTCTGATTTGTCAAAGAACTTGTTTTTTCAGTGCATGTCTCAGAATCTTCCTTCCAGTAATTACTTCACAACCTTGTCTGAGAATCTGGCTGAAGGCCCGACTAATCAGGACTCATTGAAAAAAAGCTCAGAGAGCCCGAGTTTGGGCGTCTGCAAGAGCAAAGGTCTTACAGGAGAAGTTAAACTTGGGACTCCATTGGGCACTTCTGTGGAGCGGAAGCTGCCGGGGGAGTCCATGCCCACCCTTACACCAGCTTTTCCACGAAGCCTCGTGACTACACGACCTCCAGATAATCATGAGAATCTTTTTTTGCAGCCCCCGAAACTGTCACGAGAGGAACCCTCAAACCCTTTCCTGGCATTTGCCGAAAAATCAGAACCTAGTCCTTTCAGTAGTTTTGCTTCCTCATCTCAGCCAGGAGTATCTGCTATTCCCTCTTCGGTTCTTGGTTCCAAGACAACTGCCAGCTGGCCAGATTTGCACACCTCAACTGACTCTTTAGCTAAAAAGAAGAGCTTGTTTATAACAACAGATTCCTCTAAAATGGCCTCCAGTGCACCTAGTTCAACTCTCTTTGCTGGTGTTCAGGCTTCATCTGCATTGGGGAATGGCCGTTCCAGCTCACCTGTCGGCAGCCTGACACAGCCTATTGAAATGCCCACACTCTCTTCCAGTCCCACGGAAGAAAAACCATCTGTTGGGCCTGGGCAACAGGACAATCCTCTTATGAAAACTTTTTCTAATGTGTTTGGCAGACATCCGTCTGGCTTTTTCTCTAAGCAGGCAGAGCCACCGCCAGAGAACAAAGCCCCCTTTGAAACTGTGAAAAGGTTCTCTCTTGATGAGCGGAGCATGCCATCCAAGCAAGATTCTGATTCTAGTACCAACAGTGACCTCTCTGATATGAGTGACACTGAGGAGCAGCTGAACACCAAAGCTTGCCTGAAGGGAATCCCAGAGCATTTGATTGGAAAACTGGGTCCCAATGGCGAGCGGAACGTTGCACTGCTAATGTGCAAGGGAAAAGGAAAGCAAGCCCCCAAAGGCAGGCCTCGCACAGCCCCCCTCAAAGGTGAATATTTTACAATGTAGGCTTTAGTTATTTGGAAAATACTGAAGATGCACCACATGTCCTGTGCTGGCACATTTTTTGTATGGTCAGGTGGGTTATATGCTTCCTTCTGTGAACCGCTCTGGGGTCCTTTAGAGGCAAAAAGCAGGGTAAAACATTGCTTTTATCATTATACAGCCTAAACAAGACACAAGGATCAAAATGGTGTTCTAAAGCATGCATTCGATTGAAAGGGAGATATTTCATAGTGGGTAACATGTTTTGCTTGTAGAAAATCTTGAATTCAATCCTTGGCATCTGTAAGTAGAGTTAGAAGAACTTCTTGAAACCTTTGGCAATTTTGTCATTTATATTAAATAGACCAGTACTCTCACACAAGAGCATGGGAAGCTGCCTTATATTGTGTCATTGAAACATTGAGACACAGAAGTGAAAAGGTTATGCAGGGGTATAAATTTGAGACACAAAGTTAATTAGAACTGCTGGCAACTAGATACTGCTCTGCAGAAATAATGACATCCTCTCTTGTTGATCAGGTATGCAAGAGGTCGTTTATATAAGGGAAGTGGACCACTTTGTTCTTGGATGCCAGAATATCCCCCTGATAGTCCAATAGACAGGATGATATAAAGTGATGGGACCCCTTTCCCTGATGGTATTGAGCCCATCTACCCCCTCAATACTCGTTTCCAGTTTCTTGTTTCAGAAGAACAGTGTGGAATTCCATGCCTTTCTGACCATAGAAAAAAACTTTGTTAGCAGTTAGCTTTTTCTATACCATTTGCTTGTTAGTGGTCAAAATTAGCAGATCAATCTTCTTCATGCAACTAGGCCGTGTATGTAGTTGGGAAAATGGATGATATCTCCATTCATTTAGTAGGGTTTTGGAAAGGCTAAATTGATTACATGGATTTTTAATCAATGACTATTGGTATATTTATTTTTGTCAATTTTAGGTGTCTGGTTTTAAATATGTTACTGTATTTTTAATGTTGATATACTGGATATGTGGTGTGCCATCATGTGTGCTATTTGTAAGCTGCCCTGAGTCCCTATGGTAGATGGTGGCGGGTTATAAATAAAGATTATTATTATTATTCAGAGAGTGCATTATATCTACAATATGGATGGTTCTGTAATTTTTTTTAAAAAACAGCAACATAATAAATTGTGTAGGTATAGAGGAAGTGTTTCAGGAATCATGCACAACTATTGATTACTTGTAGGAAGCTCTTGTGTTACTTGTGCTAAAGCCTTACCACTAAGGGTTTAGCAGAAGTAACATTCAAAAGTTGCACTGGAAAGAGGGTGTTGTTAAGCTGTAGTAAATAGTAAGAAAAATAATTAGATGTATATAAATATGTGAGACTATATGGCTCTAAAGCAGGCCTGGGCAAACTTTTGCCCCTCAGGTGTTTTGGACTACACTACTCCCACAATTCCTAACAGCCTACCGGCTGTTAGGAATTGTGGGAGTTGTAGTCCAAAACACCTGGAGGGGCCAAGTTTGCCCAGGCCTGCTCTAAAGTATATGTGTGCATAAATATATGAAGCCTCTGATTTTGAAGTCCAGGGAGCCATCAGCGTACATTTAGGATTCATTGATGTAGGTATATAGATTTGCATGGAGAGATCTTTAGCACAATGTGAGAGTCTGATCATATTCACTACTGCTGTTACCTGGTATTTGCATTTTGCCTGTTAGATTTGTTTAATAGACTACATATGACGCATTGGTCATGCACCATAGAGAACAGTGTGGGTCAGACCTACATAGTTTGAATCCTATACGTGTGAGATACTCAGGGTGCTGATGTCAGGTAAGGAAAAGAGCAATCTTGATTTCCATAAAGAATAACAGGAGCCTAGGGCAGATTGTGAAGAATATTTGGATCTCCAAAAGTTTAACTATTACTCCCATAGTATCTCGTTTTTGGGGGATGGGAGTTGTAGTTCAGCAGCCTTTTGAGGGTCACAAGATTCCCCATTGGTTATATTCCCTGGATAGACAGGAGGAGCCACCCGTGCCTGCTTGGGCTGTTCCCCAGGTGGCAGTTGGCCTGGCAGAGCCCAACATTCTTTTCAGTTAGGTCAGTTGGCTTCTTTCTCATCACGGTCAGTTTTGTGTTTCCTGGTTTGCTGGCTCTTGTACAAGATTCAGTAGATACTATTTGAAACTGGGTATCCTTTCCTGCTTTGTTTTAATTGGAGTGCTTTTTACTTTGTAGTTGGCCAGTCTGTACTGAAAGACATGAGTAAGGTGAGGAAGCTGAAGCAGTCAGGGGAACCATTTCTCCAAGATGGCTCCTGCATTAACGTGGCACCTCACCTGCACAAATGCAGAGAATGCCGCCTCGAACGCTACCGGAAGTTCAAGGAACAGGAACAGGATGACTCTACTGTGGCTTGCCGCTTCTTTCACTTCCGCAGGTAATGAACCTCTCAGAGCTGCTTTTCATATTTTTTGGCTGTTGAATAAAACATTCCTTCTTAATGACTTTCACAAAACATTTCAGCACATTAAGAATTGTGTGCAGTTTCTGTAATGATCATTGCAATTTGTGGTAAAGTTTCTGAGGGCTTCCTCGCGCATTATGGAAAAGCTGGCCTGTGAACTTGTATCACAGTAATGAGATAAATTTTCAAAATTAAAAGCAAATATTAATAATAATAAACTTTATTTGTACCCCACCCCCATCTCCCCAATGGGGACTCGGGGCAGCTCACATGAGGCCAAATCCAGACAATTAAAATAAAATAAAAGCAAAACATCAGCAATAAACACAATAAGAAATACATAAATATAAATAAAAAACAATATACAACTAGATATCTAAAATCACAAAGACAGGGCGGGCCGCAGGCACACATATAAAGTGTTAAAAACTCAGAGTGAGATAAGCGGAATAGCATCCTTACAGGGAAAAAACAACATTTTATGAGAGAGGGGGGGATGGACTCCAAGAACGGGGCATTGCAGAGAGCAATGGTAGGAATTAAATAACTACTCTCCAAAGGCACAGTAGAAGAGCCAGGTTTTCAAATGCTTCTTTTTAAAATTTAAATTGGATTTGTTGAAGTATTTCATGTGTCACCTCTTTAAAAAACCATCTAGTATATAATGGTATCACAATACAATTTACACTTGGTAAATTTTACATTGTACTAAGTTAATCAACACTGAATTAAACCTTGAATATCTACAGTACATTATCTATAGAATATCACCAGACACTTGAACCATTGTTTCCTTTACATGTGTGTACATGTTTTAATGGTGAGTGTAAACGTTTGTAGTTGTAGTTACTAAGAACCCACGGAGCTAGGGGCATTGCTTGGTTGTACCATTGTATTCACCATACTTGTCCTTTAGAAAGCTCATTAATATGGATGCAAATAGGTTTTAAAAACCAGCTTCCTATTATTTTCAGAAATAATAGGAAGGTTGCCACATAACACCTACCTTGCAGGATCTGCACTGGCTGCCAATTGAGCACCGGATTGCCTTCAAAGTGCTGGTTCTCACCTTCAAGGCCTTACACGGCCTGGGGCCAGCGTACCTGAGGGACCGTCTCACCCCATATTGTCCCCCGAGATCACTGCGCTCGGAGGACACCAACCTCCTAGCTGTACCCTCCGCTAAAGTGGCCAAAAGGACAACTACCCGGCGAAGGGCCTTCTCAGTCGTTGCGCCGACTCTTTGGAATGCCCTTCCAGCAGCTACTCAGGCCATTCATGACCTGCTCCCGTTCAGGCGGGCGTGTAAAACCCACCTCTTCCGGCTCGCCTTTCAGGTGCAGGCCTAGTGGATTGCACCCTGGCTGGGAATAACCTATGTCCAGGCCGTGCTAATGGTGTTAAACTGTTTTTAATTGTTTTAAATGCTGCACTCTGTATTTTAACGATGTTTTTATTTTTTGTGTTCTATGCTGTATCTGTTTTTATATTGTTGCCTTTGGTTGTGAGCCGCCCCGAGCCTGTTTGGGAGTGGCGGCATAAAAGCCGAATAAATCAAATCAAATCAAGAAATACCACATTTTCAGATGTGGTATTTTTCTAATGCTTTTAAGTTGTTTTGGATTCCGTATCCTATCATCTCTGGGTCAACACACTCAGTAGTGATGTATCATGGAAACTGAAATCTGAAACCCGTGGAAAGCACAAGGCTGGGGAAGATCTTAGAGAAAAATGTTCTTCCAGATTTCTGGTGAAAAATAATTGATAACAACTATGTTCTTTAACAACCCCATCCTGTTCTACTTCAGGCTGATATTTACTCGGAAGGGCATTCTACGAGTGGAAGGATTCTTGAATCCGCAGCAGAGTGACTCTGATGCTATGAGTTTGTGGATCCCATCATGTTCTCTTGCCGAGGGAATTGACCTAGAGACCTCTAAATATATCTTGGCCAATGTTGGGGACCAGTTCTGTCAGCTCGTTATGTCTGAGAAGGAAGCAATGATGATGGTGGAGCCACATCGTGAGTTTTGATTTTCATTTTTGCACATGCATGTAATAAACTGAAACCCGAACTTGAAGGAATTGTTTATTGAAATCATTAAATTAATTAGTTAGTTGATTTTTTTTGTGCAAATACTGGATAGCTGAATGGACTCCTTGTGCAGGTTAGCAGAGTGTTTGCCTTTTTCTCTCCAGTTGTTTTGTCCATATGAACTGAGGATAAATTTATGCATTGTTTTCCATATATCACTTCTTTGAATCCTATGTACTTTATATGGCAGTCTCTGAAGGCCAGCTTTTATAACCACATGTTACTTTTACACTTAGGAAAATTAATCTTGGCTTCCTAATCAAGCCTCCAGGAAGCAAAGTCTTCCTAAAAATGAGGCATGTAGTTATTTCCTCCGCTCTGGTAGAAACAATGTATGTGCTTTTTCATGAAAACAATTTAAGGCAGACAGTGCTTCCAAAAGTATTCCAAGAGTAGTGTGCTCCATCTTAAAATCAAGGATCAGAGACACTATATACTTTGCTTATAGAGAAAGAAATTCAGAGAGGTTTTTCTGCTGCCATGCAATTGAAATTTGGAGGTTCAAAGGTGAGGGGCAATTTCTGGGAAAATAGTTATCAATTGGTGTTTTAACATGTTGATATTTTGTGATCTTAAAACATTTTTTGTCAGTAGGTTGGTTTCAGATATAATCATAACAGCATCAGTAAAGTATATTGAGTTGATTTCAGGGCTTTGAATCCAAATGTGTCTGAATGGGAAACCAGTCCAGTCCCTTTAAGAGAACTGAACTTAGACATGTACAGGGAGATTTCTCAATGGAGAGTTTTCCCCCCATTAAAGTTCTGAAATTCACTCAGTTATGTGCAGCCTTGAATTGAGCGCCCCCCCCCTTTCTTATTGCAGAGAAAGTGGCTTGGAAGAGGGCTGTACGTGGTGTGAGGGAGATGTGTGATGTGTGTGAAACAACACTCTTCAATATTCACTGGGTTTGTCGCAAATGTGGATTTGGGGTATGTCTTGATTGTTATCGTCTCAGGAAAAGCCGTCCACGCACTGGTGAGTATTTTGTATTTATTGTAAAACTGAAAATCTGAGATAGCTATATGGCTTTTAAGGGGATGTTTTATGGGAAAGTAAATTCAGCGATAGGCAAAGGATAATTTGCTATCAGGTGGTATGTTCATTGGGAGATTATTGAACATGGAGGTTACATATGTGTGGTTCCTATGCAGCTAATTGTTCTGCAAGCAAACATACAGACCCGTTTCTCACTTCTTACATGTTTGTTTTGTGGTGATGGTGAAATGGGTGAGTTTAAGGTTGTGTCACCCTTTATAAAACTGATTGCATAACTATGCAAGATCATAATTATACTGCCCTATATGTGCACTATAATAAACACACAGGATTGTAGCCTAGATGTTTTGTAAGAGATCAGCAAATCTGTATGATTTCCATCTGCTGAACAACAGCAACATCTTCCTTTGGCTTTCCCTATGAAGCCAAAGCTGACATCAGGCACTCTGAACCATGAAATACACCTGGGTCTCTGGTGAGAGAGATGGATCTGACAGTGGCTCAAAACTGTGTCATTGTTTTGGAAGGGGTGTAGCCCCATCTAGAATACTTCCAGACCCGAGAACCACATATTACGGCCCCGAAACCTGAAATGTCCACCTCAAATTAATTGACTGCTTCCATACATTGTTTGAGAGAAGAGATGCAGCAGGTTGAGAGAGTTGAGTTAATTCACATGAATGCCTTGTTCCCATATTTCCTCATCATACCACTGTCAGTGCAAACTTTCTTTCTATAATGAACTAAGCAATTTAAATTGTGTATGAGCCTCTTGGTCTCTCACACCTATTTTTTTTCTCTTGATACAAAGTGTTTTCTACAAAGTCTAAAGTTCAGATCTAATGTTGCACATGTAACTATATAGGTTTTTTAAATGGTGTCAGAAGTGACTTAAGTAACTGCAAGTCGCTTCTGGTGTGAGATAATTGGTTGTCTGCAAAGACTTTGCCCAGGGGATGCCTAGAAGTGTTAATATATTGTAGGATGCTTCTCTCATGTCCCCACATGAGAAGCTGGGGCTGACAGACTGGAGCTCACCCAGTCTCATGGATTCAAACCGCCAACCTTCAGGTCAGCAGTTCAACCAGCACAAACGTTTAACCCATCACTCCACCGCAGCTCCATTTATACAATTAAAAGCTCTGACTGTCTATTTCAGAAGCGGAGGATATTGGTGATGAAGAAGTTTTTTCATGGCTGAAATGTGCAAAGGGTCAGTCTCATGAACCAGAGAACCTCATGCCAACACAGATCATCCCTGGCACAGGTAAAAATAATTCAGTAACCAAGTTCTGCATTTCTGAAGGAGTGAACAAATACATCTGATTCAACGCAGCAACTACATCCTCTATCAGAAAGTCTTGTTTAGTATTTATTTTCTTCATTTCTACCCCACCTTTCTCGACCCGAGAGGGGACTCAAGGCAGTTTACAAATTCAGTAAAAATTCAGTGCCGCACATGTAAACAATAAATCACATCTCATAAAAATATAAACAATCTACGCATATAAACAATTAAAACTCATAACAATCTATCAAGCAGATTAAAAACCACATATAAAACACCGAGTCATGATCTCATGTCCAAATCATTTTCCAAAACACCTTACCATTTATGTTGTAAGAATATCCCCAGATCCACAAGATCGATATCCATTTTCCTTTATGACAAAATATATCTTCTCTGGGCCTTTCTTAAACCCCCCAGTGCAATTTTACGGTATTTGGAGTGTAGAAGAAGTCCTTCATTTCGATGGGGTTTGTATATGCATTCAAAGTCCAAGGATGTATCCCCTGTGCTGTACTAGTGCTTCCATTGTAAGATTTTCAGATTTTGTTACGTAGTTTCATTCCAAACTTTCTAATTTTCCAGCACTGTATAATATTGGAGACATGGTTCATGCAGCACGTGGCAAATGGGGAATCAAAGCTAACTGTCCCTGTATTAACCGGCAGAACAAATCTGTGTTGCGACCTGCTGTTACCAATGGAATTTCACAGGTATGTAAAAATTTAATATAACCACAACCTATGGTTCTGTATTTCTATTAGAACATATGGATTTAATTTGAGCATTCGGACTACAGATGTTGTCTTTTTAATATGTTACAATGAACATCATGAGTAGTAGAATTGCTTGCAATTGTTTTGGGTAATTTGAATATGTTAATAGAAAGGCAAAATGTAAATAAATGCCCCTTATTAATTGGATAATAAAGATACTATTTAGTTTACAGTAAAACAATAAAAGCATGTCCAAAGCTTATCACTGTTCCTGACAACAGGCTTTGGACATGCTTTTATATTTCATATTAAAATACAGACAGTGACCTACTCCCTGGATCCTGAGAGCAGGGGTCCTCAAACTAAGACCTGAGGGCCAGATACGGCCCTCCAAGATAATTTACCCGGCCCTTGCTCAGTGTCATCCTAAGTCTGAAACTACTTGAAAGCACACAACAACAACAATCGTATCTCATCAATCAAAAGCAGGCCCACACTTCCCATTGCAATACTAATGTTTATATTTGTTAAAGTTGTACTTCATTTTAATTATTGTGTTGTTTTAAGTGTTTTTTGCACTACAAATAAGATATGTGCAGTGTACATAGGAATTAATTCATGCTTTTTCTGATTATAATCCGGCCCTCCAACAGTTTGAGGGACTGTAACCTGGCCCTCTGCTTAAAAAGTTTGAGGACCCCTGCCTGAGAGTTTTCCTCAGTTCCTTTTACCAGTAGAATTACAACATTAAGTCCTCTTACTCATTGGTTGGTTACTTAGTAATGAACGTAATGAAATAAGATTATGTTTGCCAAATATTTGGAGTTTTTTCTCCTGGTCATACTCTTCATATTATCGTATTGTAGGCTTTTTAAAAAAGTTCTTTTGATTGGTTAAAAGGTAAATAAGACTTTCTGATGATTTTGTTTGTGGCCCTTGCTTTTAGCAGTTACCCAGTATGAATCCTGGTGCCTCAACCTCTGGAAACGAAAGCACATTTTCTAGTGTCACAGGGACAACAGAAGGTGGGCAGCCCGAAACCAATGTTGTCCCTAAGTCTGAAGCTACAGAAGGTGGAACTGAAGACCCTGTTAAGACAGAGGTTCCCACAACCAGCAGCAGTGCGGAAACAAAACCGAGCAAGTCACTGTGCCCTGAAACCAGTCCCTCATCAGCATTGCACTGGCTTGCAGATTTAGCAACCCAGAAGGCAAAAGAGGAGACAAAAGGTAAGCTGTTGGAAGGTAACGTTTTACTAGACACTTGACTATCACTCTGAATAGGCGAGGGAGAGGTAAAGAAGGCTGTTGAAAGGCATATGCTGAACCAAGGACCATTTTTGAATGTCAGTAAGTTTACTTGGTGCACTTCATGCTCATAAAATATGTAAAGACTGAGCAGATTTAGGACTACAAGCAGGGCCACTATAGGTAACATTGCAAACTAAAAAAATCCCCAGCTAAACTAAAGGCAGGGCAGACAGTCCTTTTTTATGTTGACAGTCTCATCCCATTGACAGTGACCTGCCAAGGCCCATGCCAGCAGAGGAAAGGACTGAAGCCAGCTCTAGACAAGGCCATAGCCAAACGTACTTGAGTGCCTCTTTGTCTTCCTTTCTTTTCTACTCCACACCCAGAAGGAACAAATTGCCTTTGCAGAGGGCTTTTGGAATGAGATTAGGGGCTACAGGTTGTCCACCCTAGTCAAAGCTTTTGCCTCACTTCCATGTTTCCCCACTTAATCAGTGGGAACAATCCAGGCACTAAATCATATTTGAGGAATGTGGCCCAATTCACAAGATCCACCATACTGAGTCTGAATCATCTTGCACAAATCTTGTCCCTCAAGGTTAAATAGGTTGTTTAAAACCTGCAAATTTAGAAGTCTTGGATGATTTAACTCAGGGCTGTCCAACTTCCACCGGCCCAGGGGCCTGAATTCCGGTCACTGATGACCTGGGGGGCCGTAGAGTCTGCCCCCGGCTCCGCCCTCTCCCCCGCGCCCTCTCCCCTTATTTTAATTTAATATTAAATATATTTAATTCCATCCTCCCCCTCCCTTATTTTAATTTAATATTAAATATATTTAATTCCATCCCCCCTCCCCCCTTATTTTAATGTATCCCATCTCCCCTTATTTCATCTTTAAATATATTTAATTTTATATTTAATACATGAGGGGAGATGGGGGAGGGAATGAGGAGCCCCCTGAGGAGCCCCCTGCTTCGGCCTACCTTTTCCAAACACGCAGGATCCAGGAGTACCCGGACAACGAGAGAGGTGACAACCGACTGAGTCGAAGAAGGTCCTAATCGTGTCTGTGGGCCTCAGCGATCCAGTAGTAGAGTAGCCGAAGAGTATCGCGAGAATACGCAATCCACACGGGATTTCGCTGCAAACGCCGGCATGATCTCGCGTTGACAGCGAAATCCCGTGTGGATTGCATATTCTCGCGATACTTGCTCCGAACACGGAAGTAGGTTTTTTTTTCATTTTTATTATTTATTTTATTTTTCAATTTTTATTTTTTATTAAAAAGCTTAGGGGGCCGGAGGGAAGGGGCTGGGGGGCCTTATACGGCCCCCCGGACCGCCAGTTGGGCAGCCCTGATTTAACTTAATTTTAATCAAAGTTCATTGTTGCAATTTGTACCTTTTTATTGTGTTCAATTTTCAAATTATCTTAGCCAGATTTATATCCTAACCAATTTAAACTGTTGCACCTGTGGCGTTGCTAGGCCTTTGAAAGTCGCATAGCCCTTTGACATTCAGATTGCTTGGTTTTTCCTCCCCTTATCCTGGTTCTCTTTTTCTACTTACAGTGGTGTATTATACCAGTGATTTTATTGAAGATGTTGTGATTCCGAAGTATCTTGTTACAATGTTTGTCTCACAACTCTTCTGTGTGGTTGGGAAAGTATTTCCATTAGCATATTTTCTTTAATCCTTTTTTATTTTTACTTGACTCCTTTACAGAAGCAGGTTCTCTGAGGTCAGTGCTCAATAAAGAATCCCAGTCACCTTTTGGATTGGATTCCTTCAACTCCAGTACAAAGGCATCCCCTTTAACCCCAAAGCTGTTCAATAGTCTTTTGCTGGGCCCAGTGGCTACAAGCAACAAGACCGAAGGTTCCAGTCTTCGTGATTTGCTTAACTCCGGGCCAGGAAAGCTTCCCCATGCCTCACTTGATACAGGAATCCCTTTTCCTCCAGTCTTTTCTGGAGCTTCCACTGTAAGTAATACATTTTTATTTTCTGTGAATAGATAGATCTTATCAGTATATCTTTGGTAAAGGTAAAGGTTTCTCCTGACATTAAGTCTAATCATGTCTGATTCTGGGGGGTGGTGCTCATCTCTATTTCTAAGCCGAAGCACTAGCGTTGTTCTTAGACACCTCCTAGGTCATATGGCCGGCATGACTGCATGGAGCACCGTTACCTTCCCTCCAGAGCGGAACCTATTGATCTACTCAAATGTGCATGTTTTTGAACCGCTAGGTTGGCAAAAGCTGGAGCCAACAATGGGAGTTCACCCCACTTCCCAGATTGAAACCACCAACCTTTCAGTCTGCAAGTTCAGCAGCTCGGTGGGTTAAGCTGCTGCGCCACCAGGGGGCCCCATCTTTGGTAGCAGGTGATAATAGGATTTTGTGTTAATTAGACAGCACAGGCGCAGTTTAGCCCTCTGAAATGGGCTTGGATATTTATATTTCAAGCCTGAAAACTGCACATCTTTCAGTTGGGTTTGTTGGAAGGATTAGGAATATTTTCCCCAACATCTTTTATCCTATAGATACATACATTAGGAACAGCATAGAGAAATCATGTTTTATGTTTAGGATTACCTGACTCATGCTTCCCTCCAGTATGGCAGGTGGAATTTAAAACATTACGGCCTGTTTCCCTAGAGGAGTACAATAAGAGGAGGGCATGATCAGGTACAGAAGAATTGTACAAGCTAAGTACATGGGTTTTTAAAAACAACTCTGTCTTTGGATCTTCAGTTCCAATAGACTAATTGCTAAAATATTTAAAATATTTATTTTATTTGCTGTATTTGTACTCCGCCCTCTCTCGCCCTGAAGGGGACTCAGAGCGGCTTAGAAGTAAGCAACAATGACGTGTAAACAGACATATAAATAAAATAAACAAATATAATAGGGAATATTTTCCTTAAAGATCTCTCTTACCATCTATTTTTATTAAAGAATTTCTGGAATAAGAAAAAGAAATAAAGTTCTGTTCTGTAGATAAGAATGGCTAGATTCTAAACTATAAAGTATATGTTAACAAATGTGTGACCAGTTTCTTCATTTTTCTAAGTACTCAAAAATGTTCTCCCCCTCCAGATGTGAAGAAATGTCTTACTTGGGTATGCTGGGTTTTATCAAAGATCTGCTTTCCCCTTTTCTTACCACTATGAGTATTATGAGTATGTTTGTATGCACCTTTATTATCTTCACTTTTCTGCCAAGTGTTTAACTGGCTGAGAGATCAGAGTCTGGCAAAGAAAGCAAACTCTGCTAATGTACCATAAGGCTTAGGTTGCTAAGTGAGTTGATTTCTTCTAGGGGGGCAAGAGCAAAGCCAGTTTGCCCAACTTCCTCGATCATATTATTGCCTCTGTGGTGGAAAATAAGAAGACCTCGGATGCAACCAAGCGATCAAGCAATTTGGCTGATACGCATAGAGAAGTGAAAGAAATGGTAATGGGATTAAATGTGCTAGATCCACACACTTCCCATTCTTGGCTCTGTGATGGAAGGCTTCTATGTCTTCATGATCCCAGCAACAAAAACAACTGGAAGATCTTCAGGGAGTGTTGGAAACAGGGCCAGGTAAGACAAAAGGGCACTCTTATAATTTTTGTCTGTAACAGTGATTGTGTCAATTTTTGCATACAACTCAAGAATCAAAAAAATACAACTTTTTCAATCTTCAGTTTAAGATTTGTTACTAACTGATGGAAGATACAAAGTAAAAAAGTTGGTCTGTGTATAATATAAGGATATACATTTGTATTGAGGGTTTGAGTTTAGCATCTCCCTAAATTAAAACGATAAATTTCTACACCTTATAATTGCATAAAGGCTAGAGACAGTGCTGAGTGAACTTTCAGAACTCAGTTCAGTTTGAACAAAGTTTCTTAGTCGGAAAATCTCCTTGTCTTTTCTATTACTTTAGGTAATACTTAAAAGTATGTGTACATAATTTTTGCAGGCTGAGAAAGCAGCTGCTTTTTACACAGAAGTTAAAGAGTGTTTGTGTGTAGTGTAATGTAGGCTACACTGGATTATTGAAGTATCCAAGAGTAAAGGCCAGCATGTCACAAGCTAGCCTCTTTTTGACTTCTGGAAATTCATTTTGAAATCATTTGTCATTAATCTTTCCACAGCCTGTTCTAGTTTCTGGTGTTCATAAGAAGCTGAAGGGTGAACTTTGGAAACCAGAGGCATTTAGCCAGGAATTTGGAGATCAGGACGTAGATCTGGTCAACTGTAGGAACTGTGCCATAATTTCAGATGTTAAAGTGCGTGACTTCTGGGATGGTTTTGAAGTCATTTGTAGTAAGTGCATTCTCAGTATATCCTATCTTTCAAATGCAAATCTGCACATTCTGTTGATTCTGCTGTGAAAATTTATCAATCTCATCTGTTGCTGGTTTTTTTTTTGTTTGTTTTTTTTAAAAAACCCCAAATTGTATTTAATTGTGCTACCAAAAATCCCAACACATTTCTAAAGAACTTATTTTTCTAACTGCTTTGCAGTAAGATCCAAGGATGTAGAACTTCCTAAATATTGAATCCATGAAAAGAAAATTTGCCAGGGAGATTTTTGGTAGGACACAAATGTTTTGGGGAAAATGCTATGTTAGTACTTTTTACAGGTTGACAGTCACTTAGTTACTCTAAGAACATGATATATATTGTGTCCAATTTGGTTTAGCACAAAATTATCATGTTTGGAACATTAAAATGCAGTCTATTCAGACAACATTTTACTATTTACTAAACTATACAGAACAACTGAACTCCTTAATATTTTTCATTTTCAAAGGAAGGAAAAATAATAAAAAGAAAACAATCAGCATTTACAAAACAAAGAAAATTATTTTGTCTCTTTTAGGCCTCCATAACGCCAAGCAGATATAAAGCGCTCAGTCCATTAAAGGAACTGAGAAAGGGAGGTCAAGATGAGGAATTGTAAGAATATGAACTTGTGCAAAGTTATACATGCAACTTCCTGTAACATAGTTTCTAGAAATTGTATTGGGAGAGTATATATATTAATATCTTTTAAAAAATTGTATAGTTCTAAAAGAAAATATTCTATGTTTTTCAGTTTTATCAGGAAAAAGGCTTTGCGGAAAATGGAGAGACATTTTCCTCTAAAAAAAATCTGACCCTCACATGTTTAGTTAGGGCTAGGTCTTTATATTGTTGGCCTTTTCTGGTCCTTACCATTAACAAACACTGTAATTCACATTTTAGTTGCTGAAGCGGGAAATATTTAGTTGAGCGAAACAGTAATAATGGTTGGATGCCTTAGAACTATTAAGTTCTAATTCTGGCTACTCTTTCATTGACTTTGGCACAAAATACTATTTATTTATTTATATATTTACTGTATTTGTATACTGCCCCTCTCAGCCTTCAGGCGACTCAAGGTGGTTTACAAATACAGCAAATACATAAATAAATTATATTAAATGTATTTCTTTAGCTGTCACCAGAGTCTCTACATGAATTTGTTCATACTTGGAAGTATGTGGTAATAGACGACTTAACAGGTGTTTGTTCCACTTTCTCTATAAATTTTGGATTAGGGGCAAAATTATGAGAGAAACCAGATGATGTTAATTTTTCTCATTTTTTTAACAGAGCGCCTTAGAGCAGATGATGGGCAGCCTATGGTACTGAAATTAAAAGACTGGCCTCCGGGAGAAGATTTCAGAGACATGATGCCTACTAGGTAGAAGATCCTCCGAGTCCTGGTTTCTCACTATTCTTGCAATTACTATTATCTTTTGTCCCAGAGTCTAAAATCATATTTCTCTTTTTCAGATTTGAGGATCTAATGGAGAACCTTCCTCTTCCAGAATATACTAAAAGGGATGGAAGATTGAATCTGGCATCTAGGTTGCCAAGTTACTTTGTGCGACCTGACCTGGGTCCCAAAATGTACAATGCATATGGTATGTAGGCTAGGAATCATGTTTTATACCTGCTCCTAATTCTTTTGACACAGATATGTTTAGAGTAGGAAGCTATATTGGAGTCTATTCCTATCTGTGTTGCTTTTAATTTAATTTCCACCTAAACCAACTGGCACTTACATTGGGTAAATAGCATAGAAGAAATATGTCAAATTCCATATCTTTCAAATCATAGGAGTATGCACTATTTTACATTATCTTCATATTAAATTCCATCAATGTAGTGTTAGCCGGTAGTGCTCTGGTGGCAGATAGACTGTTTCATCTGCTCTTTCCCAAGGAAAGTTTATTCTGAGACTCACTGAATATTTGTGGATAAAATCACTCACTACCACTCCAGCTTATAGACTACAGATCTATGAATGGACATGACAACCTCTATTTCCAAAGGAAAAACGTATTTTGTAGAGTCCAAAGATTTACTGGTACTTAACTTCCTTGGCCTTTTGTCCATCTTGACCTATGAATTTAGTTAGGCCTAGGTTAGACATATTTCTGACAGCTGTAGCAAAGAGATCGTTGGACAAGACTACTTCCTGGTGTCTGAAAGAGGTGGTAATTATCCATTCTGGAAGAAGCTTTTCAGATATGGCAGTTCTGAACTTTTTAAATTAGCTGTAGTGGTGCCTTTTGAATGTAAGATGATTGAGCAGACAGCTATGGATTTGCTCTCAGAATTGACTAGTCTTTTAGCAGTCAAGATTTTGAGTAGGCAGTGGTTCTCAACATGTGGGTCCCTAGATGTTTTGACCTTCAACTCCCAGAAATCCTAACAGCCGGTAAACTGAGTGGGATTTCTGGGAGTTGTAGGCAAAAACACATGGGGACCCACAGGTTGAGAACCACTGGAATAGAGCGTTATACAGAGATTGCATTCATTGACCTGGTTTGTAGTATGTTGGGAGACATAATAGTTGGAATATAACTGCTTTTTTCTGGATCTCTCAGTGACTTTTGATATAATTGATAATCACATCCAGGAGTCTGTGCTACACAATTCTATTTTGTCATTAGACCTCATCAGAATCTGTATAAAGCCTCTAGGAGAGTTTGTTTAGCAGACCGCAAGGCAAATCTGTCTGTAGTGGCCACTTTAGATCCTCATTTTTATCACATGGATGATAAAGTTGTGCTGTACCTTAAGAATATTGTAGCTTCCTTATGGACAAGGAAGGAACTCCAGGGATCATGGCACACAAACTCTGCCTAAGCCAGGTTGAATGTGTGCATGCTTCAAAAGCTGGTTATTTCTTTTCAAAACTTTGTAATATGCAGCCTACATAACATTGGGTATTACACTCCCAACTAAAGGAATTGTGTCTCTAATGTATGTTCTCAAAAGACTTTTCAATCTGAAAGCTTCTTGACATTCTAAAACTGTTGGGCTCTTAGTATATTCAACATAATTTGATGCACAAAACTCTAACAAACATCATATTAATTTTATAACTGCGTGAATCTTTTATGGGGTTTTCCAGAAATTAGAATAGTTGAATTGAAATATATGGATCAAAAGATCAGTCCAGAAAAATGCACTTAATGAGACTTAAATTATTTATTCAAATAAAATTCAAAGGTTTTCTGAGAAATTATTTTTATCAGAGTGCTTGTAAATATTTAAAGCATCACAGTGCTGTAGCATTCATTTTCTTTATATTCTTAGTATGTTAAGAAACCAGTAAGGGCACTGTAAACCAATACTATACCAAGTGTGAAACACAACTTCAGGATTTCTTTTTAGAGCTTAAATCCTCAGCTGTGTTTAAATGAGGCTTCGGAATGAATGTGTAATGTATTCCATGTTGTACACTGTTTCAGGTGCAGTAGTAAAGTACTTGGATTGCTTTGAAGATGGTAGCTACAAAGAGATTTTAAAATTATACATTATAACCCGTCCCTCTTCTTTTTTAAAGTTAGGAACACGTGGATAGAATGAGTCAGTTTTCTAAAAATAAGCATTTCATTTCTCATATGTTTAATACAAAATCTTAATCAAAGTATTATACTGGAGCATGGTGCTGAATTTGATTTTCTCATGAATCTGCTTTCCTTGTTAATTTTGTTTTTTATGAGCAGGGACATTGCATGTCTTGATCTGGACTGAATTGTTTTGACATGAGCATAGTGTTGGGCAAGTGGGCTTAATAACAAAAGACCCTCCTCATAAATGTACAGCAGAGCAACACACTAGCAGCAGCAGCAGCAGCATGACTCAGCACCAGTAGCCCAAAGTGATAAAAAGAAGAAATACCCACAGACCAATGCTATCTCTTCCATAGGAGGCTTTTCTTTGTAGTAAAATAATATGGTGCACTATTTACAAGAACTAGGTTTCCATAACACAAATAAACAAATACATAGTAGCTTTACATGCAGCAGCCTTCACAATGGAGCTTTCTCACATGAGGCTTCTCTCACACTCCTCAGGGCAACACTAGCTTTCGGCCACTTACTATAACAGGCTTCGGCCTACTCACTCTCCTCAGAATGACGCTAGCTTTGACCCACTGACTGTAACAGGCTTTGGCCTACAAACTCTTCCAGTGCTTTTGTAATCAAAAATACCCAGTTAAATTTTAATATTTCTGACACCATAGTTGATACAACAGACTTTTGAATGTAACACCATAATATAAACCATCTCCACATACCTGCGAAGGGCACATGAAGAACCAATAAAGTCAAACAAAGTAATTATCTCTTTGCTGCTTCCTTGTAGGACTGATCACTGCAGAAGACAGAAGAGTTGGTACCACCAATTTGCACTTGGATGTATCAGATGCTGTTAACGTTATGGTGTATGTTGGAATCCCCGTTGGAGAAGGTGCTCATGATGATGGTAAGCGTTTTTTAGATAATAACTTCTTAATCTCCCTACAAACATGAATGGTTCTTTAATCTAGACCTGTGTAATTGACTGTCATTTTTCTTTGGATGCATTTTTTGTCACTGTGTAGTTGTTTGCACTTGACATTACATCCCAAAATAATCAAAGTAAAAGTCATCACAACAGCAAAGAGAGGGATAAAGGAGCCAATTCAAATTGCAAGTTGAAATGCCTAGTCACAAGTAGTAATAATGCGTTTTATTGATTAGCCCATCACCTGTGTCAAAACACTTGACAAACTTATTTAACACATACAGCATACAATCCACAGTACAATAAAATTTAAAATAAACAAGCTGTTAACAAGGGATCAAGATCCCGATCCAGATCAAGTCACAAGTACATGAATAGATCGTAAGGGGTATCAGCTTGTCTTGAAATAATGTTCCTAATGATGCATGTTCAGAGATCATGAGGAACATTTTGAGAAGCGGATTACTCTTTTTGCTGTGCTAACTGTTTTAGGATAGCCAGTATAAAGTCTTAATTGAAGATGTCACCTGGACACAAAATGCAAACTCCACCAGTTTTTTGAGGTATTTTGAAGATACACATTTATGATACACAGATGGTGCAGACAGTGGAGTAAATCTAGTATCCTCCTAAAGGAATTCTACAGGTGAAGCTGGATTTATCTCTTTGTTCCCCCTCACAGCCTTTTGTATGCTCAAATTTTGAGAACAGAGAGGCAAGGAAAGTCCACTATCAGAAGCAATTCCTTAAATGGAACAACACCACTAAATCTGAGCTGTTTAACACTTACTCCACAAAACCACTACTTTGTGCATGTGAATAGTATATAAAGTAGAGGCTGTGTTCTGTGTCAGCAAACTGAATACATTCAGTTATTGTTTTCTTCAGAATATTATTTTAAATGCTCTAATGGCTTAAGCCTCATTTTGTTGATTTTTGCTCATTTAAAAATGCAATATATTTATGTGAATTTCAGAAGTGCTAAGAACTATTGATGAGGGAGATGCTGATGATGTTACAAAACAGCGAATCCATGAAGCAAAAGAAAAACCAGGAGCATTGTGGCACATTTATGCTGCTAAGGATGCAGAGAAGATCAGAGAGCTTCTACGGAAGGTATAGTGATGTGGTTTTTCAGTAATGGGAGCTTACTATGATTTTGCACAGAATTCAATATACATCTAATTTTTTAAAAACTAATTTCCTAGTATTTTTTATTGATCCATCTCACAATCTAACTGAAAGGTATGATATATAAATACTCTAAATCGAACAAATTGTGGGGATATTTTTTGACTGCTGACAGATTAGTAATATTATATCTCCTACCTTAGCTAAGCTAAAAATCTCATAATCCAATCATTTGGTGTGGAAATTGTCTGTTGGATATTGAGAAAAAATCTTATGTCTTTGCAATAGGTTGGTGATGAACAAGGTCAAGAAAACCCTCCAGATCATGATCCAATCCATGATCAAAGTTGGTACTTGGACCAGAACCTACGTAAACGTCTGTATGAGGAGTATGGAGTTCAAGGCTGGGCAATAGTCCAGTTCCTGGGAGATGCTGTATTTATTCCTGCAGGAGCCCCTCACCAGGTGAGTGTGGACCTGGGGCCCTAAAGAGTAGAGCAAAAACAGCACTGTTTGGAACAGGGCTTTAATACAGAAGAGCACTAAGGTTGACCATAATTGCGGCCTTTTTTTACAGAAAGAATGAACCGTTGGATAGGCGTGCTATCAAGAGCTGCATATATTGTTTTAAGAAAGGAAGTACTATCTTCCCTCAGTATTCTTTCACCCAAACCAAGGAAATAATTAGCAGATTTAGAACACGCCGGCATGATAAATCACACTTTGGTATTGCTTAGATTCCTGGTTTATTCTGTACCTGGTAATGATAGTTTCCTGATTTGAAATCTGTTGTCACCGAGAGACTACAGAGTTTTATTGCCTCACACTGTGGACATAGGGGAATATGAGTTGCTTAAATCAGCAAAATACTTGCACATTAATTGTCCCTCATTTTTTAATCTGTGAAAATTTGAATGTGGTTACTTCTTAAGGCTATGAATGATTGGATACTTCTAAATTTTAATTTTTTTAATTAATTTCTTTAAAACGTAACTTCTGTTTTGCTTCTTCATTCTCTTGTGTGTATTAAAATGCTGCTCTTATCCTTTTCACCTTCAAATTTTCTAACCTGAGCTGGAGTCCAACGTAGTTATTTTTGTGTACCATCTATTTTGTTGTTGAGATTTTCTTAATCTGGGTTTTTTCTGTCATGTTGGCCTTCTTGTAAATAAATTAAATGTAACTTCATCACTTACAAAAACCTTCAGTGGCCCTGGAGGAAATAATTGCATCTGTTCAATCTAGCATAGCCTGTATTGACGAAGAAACTGGTGTTTGACCCATAGTGGGGATCATTTTAATTGGGTGGCAGAGTGCAATTTGGAAAACTGACTTGGAATATTCTCTATTTCTTTTATAGGTTCATAACTTGTATAGCTGCATTAAAGTAGCAGAAGATTTTGTATCTCCTGAACATGTAAAACACTGCTTCCGCCTGACCCAGGAGTTCAGGCACCTGTCTAACACACACACAAACCATGAGGACAAGCTGCAGGTAACCATTTTGTGGAATGATCATTAAAAAATAATACTTCAAAAGTTTATAAAGGATAATCCCAATAGTAAAAGCAGGATTCTACAGGTCCTCTGTGAATTAATCTTTAGGCATTTTTGTGACACTAAGGCAAAGCAGGAATAGGCTGTGTGTGCTTCATGTGGTCTCCAAGCTGTTTTTGCATCCTGGGGCCCCTCCAGACTACACAGGCTATCATTTTTGTGTGTCCTCCCAAAAATAATATTATTGTTTGGAAGCTCCCACTTGGCTCTTTAAAATAGTTCTCACCTTCAAGGCCATCTATGGTTTGGGGCCAGTGTACCTGAGGGAGCGACTTACCCCTTATGTGCCCGCGAGATCACTGCGCTCTGAGGAGCTTAACCTCCTTGAGGTACCTTCCCTCGGAACCTGCAGACTGGCCTCTACACGGCGGAGGGCATTCTCTGTAGCTGCCCCAAGTCTCTGGAATGGCCTCCCGGAGGAGATCCGTGCCATCCGCGCGCTTCTGCCCTTCCGTAAGGCCTTGAAGACTTTGCTCTTTAGGATGGCGTTCGGCCCTTAACCCAACTACATTGTGCTCCATGCCGCCTATGACTCCCCTAGATTTTCACCTTGTCCCCCCAGCCGTCGCTGAGGGCTAGTGTTTTTAACTTGTTTTAATTTCTTTGATGTCTAATGTGTTTTAACCGTTTAATTTGTTTTACTACTCTCGATGTTTATGCTTCTTCTGTAAACCGCTCTGAGCTCCGGAGTGAGCGGTATACTAAATCGAAGTTAATAAAATAAATAAATAAATAAGTTGCAAGGCCCTCTTGTGTTGCTCAAATTTTTCAAAATTCTATTTTTAAATCCAGAAGTGGATTTCCAGCCAATTGCAGAACTTTGGGGGGGTTAACCATGTTAATGTCCCCAAAAGAAATAAACTGGATGCTTAGACTCAGTGCAATTGCCTACCCCTGGTATATACAGTGAGTTAGATTCCATGCAGTAGGACCTTTTTGGCTTCCTGCTGTTCTCCAAATCTCCTCAGTGTGAAGAGACCCTTTGGAATGTCACAAACTTAGATGGGACATAAAAAGAACTCCCTGAGTTCAGTATTTGATTACCTTTTGCCAAACAGGTGTGCTTTTTTTTTTGCTCACGAAAGACACCTTTGGATCCACCTCTGTTATTTTAAAAGTTTCTACCCAGTTCCCTGGAAGGATCCACAATAAGTCAGGAGGGCTTCTATGAGAGCTCGTTATTGAAAAATAATGCAGGGGTCCCTTGAGAGCTGAAAATTATTTCAAGGGTTTCTCTAGTGCAGGGCTGTCCAACTACCGCCCCTGTAGGTGTTTTGGCCTTCAACTCCCAGAAATCCTAACAGCTGGTAAACTGGCTAGGATTTCTGGGAGTTGAAGTCCAAAACACCTGCAGGGCCGGTAGTTGGACAGCCCTGCTCTAGTGTAAAAAGATTAAGAAAGTCTTAACCTGTATATTTTTTATTATCTCATACATTTTGGAGTTATTTAAAATGTGTGCCCATTTTGCAAGATTGCCCATTTTGCAAGAAATCGGACAGGTACCTCCCTGACGGTGTGCATACTAACTAAATCAGTATGCACACAGGGATCTTAGTCCAGTTTGTATAATATCCTTCTTACAGAGAAGATGTCAGTGTTTGCAGGTTTTCCCAAATATGCTCCTTTAGACTATGTATCTTTATTAGTAAGAAGAAAACTTATTAATGTACATATAAACTTTAAGCTGTATTAGGATTTTGTTACACTTCCATATTGCTTCTGTTCCAACATAGGCACAGTGATCCCTCAGTATATACAGGGGGTTGGTTCCAGGACCAGCTATGGATACCAAAACAATACAAATGTTGACGTCTTTACTAAAAATATCATAGGGCAGCAATGAAGGTGGGAACAGGCCTTGATTGCCAGGCGTGCCTTCTTCAGGCTCTCTTTCTTTCAGGGAATCTGCCAGCTGCCTTCTTCTGCCCTTGAGCAACTTCCATGAGGACATGGCTGCTCATTACATGTTCCTTTTCGTTCATTCACAGACAATCATGACAGACTTCTGCCAAGCCCCTGCAGGAGTTAGTTAATAATTGCGTTACAGTTGGAGGTAGCAGCACTCCTGCTTGTTTGTCCATGGATGATCCAGGAGGGCTGCTGCCAATTGCAGGGCAATGAGCAGCTTCCACAGTGACATATCAGTTGGTAGCAGAGGCAGCGCTCCTGCCGTGTCCCTCCAGAACAATGGTTCTCAACCTGTGAATCCCCAAATATTTTGGCCTTCACCTTCCAGAAATCCTCACAGCTTGTAATTTCTGGGAAATGTAGGCCAAAACATCTGGAGACCCACAGGTTGAGAACCACTGCTTCAGAAGCTGCTTGAAGGTAGGAGTGTATGGCTGCTGGGCTCTGCGGGGGTGGGGGTGGGTAGGAGCACAAAAATGGTGCGGCTGGCAGTATACCTTGTGCTGCCCTATGCCATTTTTAATAGGGACAATGAGATGATTATGTTTGCTTCTCTCTGCAAGTCTCACCTCTCATTGACAGTCTTTTTGCAAGGCTCCCCAGCCCCATAAATGTGTTTGGAAAGGTACAGTGTTGTGTACATTTGAATGTGCAATGAGTTGAATCCATGAATCATTAGCCCATGGATATGATGGGTCCACTGTAAAGTGAGTTTAATATTTCAGGAACTCCTGACATACTGTATATTCATGTTACAAATAGTAGATTGAGACTACTGTTCAGGATTTTAACTGTCAGCGTTTCCCTTTGCTTACAGGTGAAGAATATTATCTACCATGCAGTGAAAGATGCTGTTGGCACCCTGAAAGCTCATGAATCCAAGCTGGCCCGGTCATAGGGATTGTTGGTTCCCAACCCTCCTCTGGAGTCATGTTTTTTGCTCACAGTATGGAAGGGGAATGCACCTGCCTGCATCTGCAGGAGCCAGAAGCCTCTCCTTAAGAGATGTTATTGCATTCCTTGCACTCTCCAGCCACTGTCTTCTGTGCTGCCTCAATACTGAACGTCTAAAAGAAGGTCACCGTAACACAGGATTCCTGACTAGTGAAAGGTGTCGTGTCCCTTTCCTGTGGCCTTTTGCAAATTTAAATTGTATGGAAGCCATGTGGTTTTCCTGCATATTATGAGATAGAAAGTGTGAACCTTTTCATGCCTAGTTAGTCTTTCCAAGAAGTTAGAGAGGATGATGTGAAGATGGACGTTCTTATTGCAGACTGAAATAGCTAACTGAATGTGTGTGACCACCAGAAGCCCAGCTACCAAAACACAGGCATTAGTCCTCCCGAGTCTGTCACAGGCCAAGGAAAAAAAAGAGAAATTATTCTTCATGCTCCCCATAACAGTTCTCTGTACACTGTAGAAACACAGAAAAGAAAGAAAAAGAAACCACTGTTTTTCCTAGATGGCTCCAGGATTTTTAAATTGTGTATTTAGTGAGAAACTAGGTTTGTAGTGAAACAGTATTTCATGAAAGTAGATATTTTTAGAATTTGAAATACAGCAAATCTTCCTGGATTACAAGGAAAGGCATGTTGCATTTAGTCTTCCTTTCAATAAAATCTTTTGGGAAATAGAAGTAAATCTAGAATAGCACAATTGGCCAGAAAAGAATGCAAAAAATTGATTTCCAACACCAGTTTCCACAAAGACAGAAGTAAATGGGGCGGGGGAAAGAATTTTTACGTTTTGGAGGTGTTGTACATCTCTCCCTGAAAAGCTAAACAAGGCAATAGTTCACTGTTTGTCAGTTTTAGATTGGAACTGCTACTACTCAGATCTAATTTTCAGTAATTGGCTTTGTCCAGAATCCTTTTCAATAAAATGTTCCTGCTTGATAGAGTTGTGTTGAAAGTTGTCACCATTGAACTGATGGATTCCATTGTTTGACTGTTCATTGGGACTATATTATCTACCTTCTATCCAGCTGTACTGTAGTGCCACCTGCAGGCCTGTTAATATGTTCACAGTTATTTCATTTTTAAAAAAATAAAAGTCATTTACTGTAGAATCTTTTTTAAGCTACACTGAATCTATGCATGAGGATTGTGGTGGGATTGAAGGAAGAAGGGAAGTGTGCACACACATTGGCTGTGCTTCTGAAATTCTCTGCCCACTCTCTCCTCTAAACTCAAGAGCTATAGTATCATATTTCTATGCTCACACAACTATAAGGTTTGGTGCACCATTTTACTTCACCGTGTTCTAGTCAAATTCCTTTTCTAAGCAAGATGCAAAAGTGCAAAATGACCAGACCAGAACGTTAGCCAAGCAGTTCTAAAACTGCTTGATATTTATTCTTATGCCTGCTGATATAACCAAGTCTATCTTGGTCAATATCTTAGGATTCACCCCAAATTTTCAATATTCACCTTTTACAAGTTGCTGTGAAACAGAAAGGTGTTACCCATTGATCTGAAAGAACCTGGGATGAAAAAGCGGGTGTCATCCCTGTCCATTCATAACACTTCATCATTTATACCATATGTGTTTTATTTGCACCGTTTATCTGAAGTGCAATGCCTCTTCAAAATCACTCCACTTTTACTTTCAAAAGCCTGCAAAATATCCTGCAATCACTTAGCAGCTGTAAGCGGTTGGCAGTCTCTCACTCTCAGGAAACTAGTAACTTTCACATACCTCCTTGTCTTGTGTAATAAATGTGGTGGTCTTTTCTAGAGTTACTTATAGGAGCGCTTTGACTCTGGAAGACTACTTTGTACTTACAATAGTAATATATTCCTTAAAAACAGAAAGATAGGTGACCCTAAGAGTTGAGCACATAGTCTGAATATTGTTTTTTCATGTAGAGAGTAAAGCTTGGCTCTAACACACATCATAATAGGCAAACAAACTTTTGTGGTGTTTTAAAATGCTTGCTTAAGAGATTCTGAATTGAATAATCCCAGTACTAGCTCATTTACTCTTTCCATGTTGAGCATGTAGAGCAGTGGTGCTCAACCTGCGGGTCCCCAGATGTTTTGGCCTTCAGCTCCCAGAAATCCTAGCAGCTGGTAAACTGCCTGGGATTTCTGAGAGTTGTAGGCCAAAACACCAGGAGACCCACAGGCTGAGAACCACTGATCTGGAGCTACTTGCTTGTGCTTCCATACTAGTGAAACTGGGTTGGTATGAGGCCAGAACATCTGCCATGATTTCATCATGGAGTAGCCTCATCTGCCAGATGTTACTGTACTGTTTCTTTTGAGTTTTTCATATGGGATTCCTTTTTCTGTCGATGTTTTTCCTGCTGAGTAATTTTCTCAAGAAGCAATTGCATTGTATTCTACAAATAGTTTTCTTTCACAGTAACAATTCATATGTAATATTTGTAAAAGCAAAGGTCTCAAGTGTGTCTGAGTTCTGTTTCATTTTTCAAAATTATAAACAAAAATAAATTATTTGCAGTCGTAAGTATAAGCAGCACTTTTCACTCAAATAATTGTGAATATCATTTCCATTTCCTTGCAAAATACTGTAACTGCAAATTCCTTGAGTTACTATTATTGCTTTTATATTTAGTATCTCAAAATAATTTTGTAAGGAAGGCAAAACTAGGCTGGTTCCAGATATGTTAATTTTTAATACCAGTTTATAATTAATGCAGAGTTCTTACTAATAAGATGCTATAGGAACCATGGGCTTCATTGTGCTTAAAAGCAGCATATATACATGTCTGCAAGTGCTTCAGTTGTGGTGCTACATAAATAGGGCAACAAGCATATTTCTAAAAGATACTGCAGCTTTACCCTATTAATCTGGTGACACACACACATTTTAAATTATATTTTTAAAAAGGGAAATTAAACACATCCAATTTTAAAAGAAGGACGGCAAGCAAAAGACCTTTTGATTCAGGCAAGCTTTTGGTAATTGCTGAGCAGGGAGCTTTTCATAGGTGGATACTGTATTGTCTTTAATGATGTACATTTAAATTGTTTCTTTAATTGTGTTGTGTGATTATTTGTTTCATTGTTTTTAAGTTTATAATCTTTGTGGGTTTTATCTGCACCTTTTAAATGTGAGTTGCCTTGAAAGTTAGTTTTGAGAGAAAGGTGAAATTTAAAACCAAATAAAAATAAACAGCAAAATTGTTTGCACACTTATCTGAGAATAAATTCTTGAATACAGGGCGACTTGGGTAAACGTATATTGGACTGATGCGCTCATTTGTTGATGCAATTAAACTATTTGTAACCCATCCGTTTAAAAAAAAACCCTCAATGTGTTTTTTTAAAAATTACCTATGGTTTTAAAGCTGTTGTTAAAAAAAACCTTAATGAGCTTTTAATCGTTAGTCATTTAATGCTTTACATGTTTTTACACTTTGCACGTTAGCACAAGGGCCAAGAAGCAATAAAAAATGTAATCAATTTATCAATACCCCCACCTTCATATTCAAACACTATTAGATTCATATCCCTATCTAGAAATCTTTGTGCACAGCAGGAGGATGTCTACAACCAGAACTTGGAACCAACCAGTTACAAAGAACAACTTAATTGTAATTCCCTTTCAATTAGCAAAAATAGTTACTGTAAATTACATTGTGGCTATAACTCAGCAAGGGGTTACTGTATGCCTTTTGTGATATAGATGTAACTTGGAGTTGCTTCTCTATGTTTGGGATTCCATTATGTTCTTCATCAATCCATCTACTCTCCTGGGTGCGTGGCAGGTTGTTGGAACAAGAAAATGTCTTCTGCTATTTTCTTTGATCATCCCAATTTTGCATCATACAATGTTGTCTGAAAGTGGGTTAAATAGAAGAATGTCCCTGCAAAGTAGTTTTGCTACTGTATGTATGCTTTTTCTCCTTCTCCCTCTTCTCCTCATTGAATGTAAAATATTTCATTTGGGATGCCCTCAGAATTTGTTCTTCGTAATTACGTCTTAAACAACCAGGTTTTAAAAATATTATCTAGTGTTCTCAGATATTGTCACTAGTTGGGGGGGGAGGGATAATTAAATATGAGCATATTATTATGTCTTTCTCTTAATCCAGTGGATTATTTATTTATTTATCAGACACATACACACACACCACCTTTCACCACCCCAAGGGAGACTCAAGGCAGTTTACATGTGGCACCTCTGCAGTGTCTTACGTTAACTTAAAAATAGCTTGGATTATAATTAATACCTATTAAACATAATTAAAATACTTCCCAATGTTAAACACGCCATCCATTTTAAAATAATTATTTATTTTATCCAATTACTTGTAGCACAGGGCTGTCCAACTGCCGGCCCTGCAGGTGTTTTGGACTTCAACTCCCAGAAATCCTAGCCAGTTTACCAGCTGTTAGGATTTCTGGGATTTGAAGGCCAAAACACCTGTAGGGCCGGCAGTTGGACAGCCCTGTTGTAGCATATAGACATTTTAACAAACTAAAAAGGTTCTTGTTTTCTTACTATTGAGAAATTGGGAAAGGAAACAAGTACGTTCAAACGTATAACTGCCTATTTTTAAAAGCAATTTTATAAGCTCTATATGCAGTTAGTCACATCTCTGCATGCGGATGTATGGAACTGAGTATTCGTTTGGAATTGGGGGTGACAAAACATAGGGCTCAATCCTCAGCAATTTTAGAAATGAGCTGAATCCTACATGAAATTTAATAAGCACTTTAATTACAGTATGGAGCCCCCGGGGTATGGAGCCACTGGTGACACAATAGGTTAACCTTGTGCCAGCTGAACTGCTGACCGAAAGGTTGGCGGTTCAAATCTGGGGAGTGGGGTGAGCTCCAGCATCCCATGTGGGGACATGAGAGAAGCCTCCCACAGGATGGTAAAACATCTGGGCATCCCCTGAGCAGCATCTTTGCAGATGGCCAATTTTCTCACACTAGAAGTGACTTGCAGTTTTTTAAGTCGCTCCGAACATGGAAAAAAAATACAGTTAATCCGGCCAGATTCCCATCACCACCGCTATCCCCACTTACTGGACAGCTAGTGTTGCAATCGAAAAGTCTGTTCCCCCTCAGTCTGGAAGCAGTAGATTGCCATTTCCATCGCCTCTCTTGAGCAATCTCCAGAGCAACAGGTGTTAAGCAGGACCCATGTCGCAATTCCCCCTCCTGCCAGGAGAGCATGTCATTTAGCTTCATCCCAGTTGAGCAAACCCCTGTTGATCGCAGCAGCTGCTGTCTGATAAGGGCATTGGGTGACGTTTGGGGTCTCTATTTATTTATTAAGTTCAACTTGATATACCGCTCTCTCTGGCGCCCAGAGCAGTTTACAAGAATGGCAGAGTAAAAACAAAACACATAAAATACATTAAAAACAGTTTAAGACCCCCAAATAAAACAAGTTGCAGGCCAAACTGCAGTACAGTGGCATGCATTATATACGTTACATACTCTTTAGGGACTACATAATGACAGTGAATGTATAATAGTAACAAGTACATATCTCTAGGTTATACATCTGTAACGGTCATAGAGGATTCAGGCCACAATCTTAAAACCGATATGGCTACTTTGTTTATTCTAACCTAGTCCTAACAAAAACCCATTTTGAAGGAAAATGTGTTTCAGGGGGTTGCAGGAAATTTTGTCTCCCCACTGTATGGAGACCAAAGAGCTTGTCAAGCAACTGAGAAAATGCCAGGCTTCTGGGCCTAAAGAAGCATCAGCCAATCAATTTGTTGTATTTCCTGATGAACCTTGCTCGATCCATTCCCCTCCTTCACCAATACCTTGGCAAGTTAATAAATGGCACCTTGGAACTGAGGACTTGACTCCATTTTTACTATAAGGTTTAAACTTTAGTTTTGGAATGTCACTGTTAAGGACTAGTTTGTTATTTTGAACATGTTATGGGTAATTCAGCAATTGGTTTTATAGCTGAGAATATATATACAAATGTTAAACGTTAAATGTATTGTCAAAGGTCTGAATCACTGGGTTGTAGGTTTTTCAGGCTATATATGGCCATGTTCAAGAAGCATTCTCTCCTGATGTTTCGCCTGCCTCTATGGCAGGCATCCTCAGAGGTTGTGAGGCCCGAAAAACCTACGCCAAGCCTGTAAAATGTTAATTTGGCATCCTTTTATTTCTCTGTAATCCCTGAAGTGGCATAAATTTAAGTTCATTTTCTCCATTTCCATTTGGATTTGTGCCCTCCTCTATGGTTCTCTTTTTTTTCCCATTTGTCATTTTTGTCCCCTTTCCCGTTTTTTTACATCTGCATCTTGTTTTATACTCTGCCCTCTTGAACTGTCTCTTCTAGTAAGTCATTTGAACAAGAGCTGCCAAGTGTCTTAAGCTTCAGGGTAAGATATGCTTGTGAAAATCACAGCAACTGAAACAACTTGACTTGCAAATCATATTTCATTTGTGGTGGTTTCAAGCTATCCTGGATTTCAGGTTTTGGTTTTGGTTTTCTCATTCGTGATACAACATCTTAACACAGAAAATCCTTTCCTTCATCACAGACCTGGTGGAACTGTTCCCATTAGCTTCTCTGCTACCTACTTCTCTCTTGGCACCATTCTTCATCAGCTCTGGTTCTGACAGTACTGTTTTCCATATGAGGCCAAGCCATCCTGTTCCAATACAAATTGTTTGGTGCCAATTTGCCTGGACTGTCATTGGGCTTCTTAAACTTAAATCCGGAGAAGATCTTTTCCATATTGGCCCCATCATTAGCAGCGAACACAGTACCAACAACAGGATTGAGAGGGATATTCACTTCCAATGACATGGCAGAATCCTTGGACTTAATGAAGCACTTAGTGCAGAGTCCATTGCAGAAGGAATCGGTCCAACTTTGTAGCTGTATCTGCTCCCATCCCTAGTAGTCTGTAAACTGATCCTCACAGACACCAGCCTCTGTGCTTCCTTCCACAAAGTAAATAGGAAATACTTCTTGCCTGTCTCTTAGGGCAGCGTTTCTCAACCTGGGGGTCGGGACCCCTGGGGGGTTGCAAGGGGGTGTCAGAGGGGTCGCCAAAGACCATCAGAAAACACAGTATTTTCTGTTGGTCATGGGGGTTCTGTGCTGGAAGTTTGGCCTAATTCTATTGTTGGTGAGGTTCAGAATGCTCTTTGATTGTAGGTGAACTATAAATCCCAGCAACTATAACTCCCAAATGGCAAGGTCTATTTTCCCCAAGCTCCACCAGTGTTCAAGTTTGGGCATATTGAGTGTCTGTGCCAAGTTTTGTCCAGATCAATAATTGTTTGAGTCCACTGTGCTCTCTGAATGTAAAAACTACAACTCCAAAACTCAAGGGAAATTTTGGGTTTCAAGTTTGGTTCAATTCCATTGTTGGTGGAGTTCAGAATGCTCTTTGATTGTAGTTGAACTATAAATCCCAGCAACTACAACTCCCAAATGACAAAATATATCCCTCCATATTCAAATTAGGGCATATTGGGTATGTGCGCCCAATTTGGCCCAGTTAATGAAAATACATCCTGCATATCAGATATTTACATGACGATTCATAACAGTAGCCAAATTACCATTGTGAAGTAGCAACAAAAATAATTTTATTGTTGGGGTCACCAAAACAAAAGGAGCTATATTAAAAGGTTGCAGCATTAGGAAGGTTGAGAAACACTGCCTTAGGATAAAAGTGCTATTTGGGGATGTGTATCTTGAAACAAGTTTCTGCTGATTTTTTTATATATATAAGCAATGTGAAATAAAAGTTTTTAGACCCCAAGTCTAAATTTGGTTTTCTTCAAAACATTTTCAAACTTTTGTCTTCTTTTCTTGTTCTCCCTGGAGTTGCTGTAATTCTCTGGCTCATTCTGCTGGCAATTATTTTTTTGCTGAATAATCCTTTCAGAGGCAGTAAGCAGGCCAGCAATAAATAATTGTCTAGTGATGGGGGCCCATCAGAATAATGTGGCCTTCTATGCTTCTTTCTTGTTCAATTTTTTTCAGCCGGCCAGTTGGCTCAGGGATGAGCTTCCAGAGGTCTGGCCCCTTGGAATGCTTTGAAGGCTCCAATACACTCTTCCTTTTTTTTGTATTGCTGCCTCTCAGTAGAATCTCTCCAGCTTATTTAGACACTTCAAAACTTACTGGTTAATGATATTAAAGGTTCCACAGTTTTTATACTTTGTGCCAAATTAGGACATTTTACTGACATATAGAAATATTTTTATAGATATCTGCTGTTCTAGAAGATTCCAAAAGGATTGTTTTCTTGCTCAAAGTAATCATTAAATATCAAACACTCAGAATGTCTTAATAAAAAACATGACGTGGGCAAATGCATAGAGATTTCAGCATGACTGTTTCAGAAAACAGCTTTCCCTAATTTCACAATTAATAAAGGATTATTAAATTGATATGGTTACATTAGAAATCCTGAACTATACATTGCTTTTCTGCTATCTATTTTATTTAATTTGTTTTAACTGTAGTATCAGTGTGTTGTCAGGTCAACTGCATGTTCTCAAGACAGAATAAAAAACTGTTGGTGATGACTTTTAAGGCCTGTTTACATTTAGTTGGTCCCATCTTTCACTTTTTGTGTGCCTTCAAATCGATTTTAATGTATGGAGACCTTATCATAGGATTTTATTGGTAAAATTTATTCAGAAGAGGTTTGCTGTTGTCTTTATCTCAGTCTGACGGTGTGTTATTTGCTCAGGGTCCCTCGGTGGGTTTTGCTTGGTTGAGCAAGGATTCAAACTGGTCTTCCAGAGTGAAACCATTACAGAATAATGTCTCTGCTTTTACAATATTGGGTCAATATTCTGACAGGTATTTGAACTACTGGGTTGAGGGTTGTCTTCTAGCTATTTTGTTTCTGTGCTGTTCCCTTTCCTTTATCTACTTCTACTGCACACGCTTCTGAATCTAAGGCCTTGCTTTCTATACTGTTTCTATTGGATTTGATAGTTATTAAACAATTTTAAATCACCCTGCCAATGCAAATACAGTGGAAGGGTAGAATATAAATTTTTAAAAGACTGAATGTTTATTTGTACAAAAGGCACATATTTGTGACCAAATCCAAAATAAAGGATAGGTATCGAGCTCCATGCAGTCAAGCCGGCCACATGACCTTGGAGGCTTCTACGGATAATGCCGGCTCTTTGGCTTAGAAATGGTGAACACCACCCCCAGAGTTGGACATGACTTAATGTCACAGGGAAACCTTTACTTTTACCTTTATCAAGCTCAAATTGGCTGCAGGGACAAACTCTTCAGCATTTGCCCGAAGAGCCACAACTTTTTTAAAAAAAACTGCCCTTGAACTTGGCAATGATATATCAATGATATAAAATGATGATGTCCCTCTGCAAGTTATTCTTATATAGTAAAATTGTGTGTCTCAGAAGAAGTTATCAGCAGACTGGAGTGAAACCTTAGTATCTGCAGAAATATAAAAACTCTTAATGAATAGCAACTTGGAGCACTCACTGCCTATCAATATAATAAAATATCATCCAATGTAATAAATGATTAGTAATCCATGAAGACAATATGCTCAGTGGCAGTGGGATGCTGTTGGTCAAGAATAATCCGAAAGAACAGAGACCTGATTTAAACACTGAATGGAGGTCTTAAGAACATAAGAACATAAGAAGAGCCATGCTGAATCGGGCCTCAGCCCATCTAGTCCAGCATTCTGTGTCACACAGTGGCCCACTAGTTGTACACAGGGATCTCTAGCAGAAAGGAGGCAAAACCCTCACCTGCTCCCGACCCCCACAACCAGTACCCGGGAAAATCCTGCCTGCCTCCATCAACACAGAGGTGGCACTTGGATGTCCATTTCAGTAACTACTGATTCCCTTGGTATCCATGAATCTGTCTAATCCTGCCTTGAAGCTGTCCAGGCTGACAGCTGTCACAACCTCCTCTGGAAGTGAGTTCCATAACCCAATGACCCTCTGGGTGAAGAAATATTTCCCTTTATTAGTCCTAACTTTCCTACCTTGGAGCTTTAGGGAGTGCCCCCTAGTCCTAGTGTTGTGTGACAGAGAAAATATTTTTTCTTTATTCACCTTTTCTATCCCATGCATGATTTTATACACTTCGATCAAGTCACCTCTTAGACGCAGTCTTTCAAGGCTGAAAAGACCAAGGCGTTGCAACCTGATTTAATAAGGGAGCTGCTCCATCCCTTGGATCATTCGTGTTGCCCTTTTTGTACCTTTTCCAGTTCCGTTATATCCTTCTTGAGGTGCGGTGACCAGAATTGTACACAGTACTCCAGATGTGGCCTCACCATAGATTTGTAGAGAGGCAATACAACATTTGCCGACCTATTTTCGATTCCCTTCCTTATCATGCCAAGCATAGAATTTGCTTTTTTCACTGCTGCAGCGCACTGGGTTGACATCTTCATTGAGCTGTCCACCAAAACCCCAAGATCCCTTTCCTGGTTTGTCTCAGAAAGCTTTGATCCCATCAATTGGTAGGTGTAGTTGGGGTTCTTTGCCCCAATGTGCATGACTTTACACTTGTTTAGGTTAAAATGCATTTGCCACTTTGTTGCCCATTCACTCAATTTCGAGAGATCTTTCTGGAGCTCTTTACAGTCAGTTTCATTTTTAACTACCCTGAACAGTTTAGTGTCATCTGCAAACTTTGCTACCTCACAATTTACGTACTTCTACATCCAGATCATTTATGAATAAATTAAAAAGTAACGGACCCAAAACTGAACCTTGGGGTACGCCACTTCTCACCTCTTTCCATCCAGAGAAGTGTCCATTTATTACCACCCTTTGTTTCCTACAGTTTAGCCAGGTTCCAATCCAGGACAAGACCTGTCCTCTGATTCCATGGCTGAAGAGCTTATTTAGGAGCCTTTGGTGAGGGACTTTGTCAAAAGCCTTTTGAAAGTCAAGGTAAACAATATCGACTGGGTCCCCTTTATCTATGTGTTTATTTACACCCTCAAAGAATTCTAACAAGTTAGTAAGACATGATTTGCCTTTGCAGAAACCATGTTGATTTTCCTTCAGCAATGCCTGTTCTTCTATGTGCTTAGTGATTTTTTCTTTAATAATGGTTTCCATCACTTTGCCTGGAACTGAGGTTAGACTAACTGGCCTATAATTTCCTGGGTCACCCCTGGATCCTTTATTGAAGATCGGAGTTACATTTGCCTCCCTCCAGTCCTCAGGTACAGTACCTGATCTTAGAGAAAGGTTATATATTTTGGCTAGAATTTCAGCAATTTCACACTTGAGTTCCTTAAGAACTCTGGGGTGGATGCCATCTGGCCCTGGTGATTTGTTGACATTTAGTTTAGTAAGGCATGTGAGAACATCCTCCTTGTTTATCTCTATCTGGTTTAATTCATTTAATTCCCTCCCTGAAAAAACTGACTCAGCTGCAGGCATATGTTGTCTGTCCTCCTGTGTGAAAACGGAGGCAAAGAAGTCATTTAGCCGCTCAGCAATCTCCTTGTCTTCACTTATTGTCCCTTTCTTACCATTTTCGTCAAGTGGCCCAACTGCTTTTCTAGTTGGGTTCCTGCTTCTGATGTACTTCTGATGAGATGCCACATTACATCATCTCTGCAGCGCCTGCACTGGCTGCCCGTTGAGTATAGAGCCTTACACAAGACCTTGACCTTGGCTTTCAAAGCCCTACGGGGCCGGGGCCCAACATACCTAAAAGACCGCTTGCTGATGCCTGCTTACTCAAGGACCCCGCGGCCAGCAAACAAGAACCTTCTTCACGTACCAGGCTTGAAAGAGGCCCACCTGGAGACCACGAGACGGAGATCGTTCTCCGCTGTGGCCCCCGTTCTTTGGAACTCGATGCCACCGGACCAGAGAGCCTCCCTCGACCTGCCCCAGTTCCTGACCGCTCTGAAGACCTGGCTATTTAGGAAAGCCCATGGTTAATGCAGAACCAGGAACTCAAATACCGAGCCTGGCCCCTGCATTTAACCACTGAATATTTTAATCTAGTTTTAAATACTCTATTTTAATTGTGGAATTGGTTGTGTGTAAGTCGCCCGGAGCACTAACATGGAGGGCGACTCAGAAATAATAAAGTCAGTCAGTCAGTCAGTCAGTCCTTAAAGAAGTTTTTGTTACTTTTTAAAATATTCTTTGCTATATGTGCCTCAAAATCTCTCTTGGCTTTCCTGACTGTTGCTTTGCATTTAGTTTGCCAGAGCTTGTGTTCCTTTCTGTTCTCCTCAGTAGGAAGAGCCTTCCATTTCTTAAATGAGTTTTTCTTCTTTCCAATCACATCTTTTACTTCATTTGTAAGCCATACCGATGTCCTCTTGGACTTTCCATGCCTCTTTCTTATTTTAGGAATGCATTTTAGTTCGGCTTGTTTTAAAGTATTTTTAAACAGTTTCCAAGCATTCTGGAGGGATTTGATTTTTTTACTGTTCCTTTTAGTTTGTTCTTTACTATTTTTCTCATTTTGGTGAAATTCCCTTTGTGAAAATTTAAGGTCTCTGTGTTAGTTTTCACTGACAGTTTGCTATCCAAACTTAAGCTGAAGGTTATTGTGTTGTGGTCACTGGTACCTATAGGCTCATTTACAAGGACATCTTGAACCAGGTCTTGTTCGTTAGTTAGCACCAAGTCCAGGATCCCCTTTCCCCTGGTTGGTTCCATGACCATCTGCTCAAGGGAATAATCAGCTAGCATGTCGAGGAACCTTGTCTCTCTTTCATGCGTAGAACAAGAATTTAGCCAATCTATTTGGGGATAGTTGAAGTCCCCCATTATGACTAATTTATTGCTTTTTGAGGCCTGTTTAATTTCATTTTCCAGATAGCAGTCTGCCTCTGGAGTTTGGTTGGGAGGGCGATAGCAGATCCCTAATGCTAGATTAGTTTTTTGTCCTGGGACTTTTACCCACAATGTTTCTGTCGGTGAGTTTGAATTTTCTTGAAGTTCTAATTCATGAGATTCTAGCTCTTCATTTATGTACAAGGCCACACCGCCACCGTTTTTCCCTCTCCTGTCTTTCCTGTACAGTTTATAACCTGGAATTTTTGTGTCCCATTTGTTTTCCTCTGTCCACTATCGGCTATTAGGAATTGTGGGCGTTGTAGTCCAAAACACCTGGAGGGCCGAAGTTTGCCCAGGCCTGAGTTAAACAGTTGAGAAGGGAAAGGGGCTGAGGGCCTGTTGGGAATGGTGGGAGTTGAAGTCCAAAACACCTGGAGGGAGGGCTCAAGTTTGGCCAGGCCTGCGCTATAGTGCTGATGCGCCCCTTTCTCTGGAGGTTTTGAAGCAGGGGCCAGATAGCCATCTGCCGAGGCCAGGGGGCTTAGATTGGGCGTCCCTGCTTGGCGCAAAGATGGGGTCGGGCTGGGTGGCCTTTGGGGGTCTCTCCCTTCCAGCCTTCCCCACTATCCAAAACATTGGGGGGGGGAGAGAGAGAGGAAGAGAGAGGGAGAGAGGGGGAGAGAGAGAGAGAGGGGGAGGGGGAGAGGGAGGGAGGGGGAGAGAGGGAGAGAGGGGGAGAGAAAGGGGAGGGGAGGGAGAGGGGAGAGGAGGGGGAGGGAGGGGGAGGGGGAGGGAGGGAGAGGGGGAGAGGGAGGGGGAAAGGGAGGGAGAGAGGGAGGGGGGGGGGGGAAGGGGGGGGAGGGAGAGAGGGGGGGAGGGAGGGGAGGGAGAGGGAGGGAGAGAGGGAGGGAGGGGGAGAGAGAGGGAGGGGGAGGGAGGGAGAGGGAGGGAGGGAGAGGGGAAGAGAGAGAGGGAGAGGGGGAGAGAGGGAGGGGAGAGGGAGGTGGAGGGAGGGAGAGGGGGAGAGGGAGGGGAGAGAGAGGGAGGGAGGGGTAGGGAGGGGAGGGAGAGAGGGGAGGGAGAGAGGGGGAGGGAGGGGGAGGGAGAGAGAGGGAGGGGGAGGGGGAGAGGGAGAGAGAGGGAGGGAGGGAGGGGGAGAGAGGTGGAGAGGGAGAGGAGGGAGGGAGAGGGGGGAGGGAAGGAAGGGAGAAGGGGGGAGAGGGGGGGAGGGAGGGTGAGAGGGAGGGAGAGGGGGAGAGAGGGGGGGATGGGAGGGGAGAGGAGAGGGGGGAGGGAGGGAAAGGGGGAGAGGGGGAGGGAGGGGTGAGAGAGAGGGAGAGGGAGGGAGAGAGGGGAAGGGGAGAGAGAGGGAGGGAGAGAGGGAGGGAGAGAGGCACGCGCCCTGCGGAGAGCAGCAGCAGCGACGTCAGGGGCGGCCCTTCCCCCTCCCTCCGACTCTCCGGCGGCTCCTCCCCTTTAAGGAGCCGGGGCGGGGCTGCGGTTGCTGCAGGAAACCTGTCCTTTAAGAGCGCCCTCTCTCTCTCCCCGCCTGACAGAGCCTGTGCCTCCTGCCCCTGCTCCCCTTTCTCCGCGGGAGCTCCTGAGCCCCGGCTGCCCCTTCCTTCCTTCCCTCCCTCCCTCCCTCTTCCCTCCTCGTCGGCCTCGCCATGGTCTCCTGGATCATCTCCCGGCTGGTGGTGTAAGCGAGGAGGGCGCGCGCGCGAGCGAGCGGGGGGAAGGCCTTCCCTCCCCGTTGCTAGGCGACGGGATGGAGATGGGGACGGAGGGAGGGCGCGCGGGGGGGTGTCCCTCTCTCTCTCTCTCTCTCTCTCTCTCTCTCTCTCTCTCTCTCTCTCTCTCTCTCTCTCTCTCAGGCCTCAGGGATGGAGGGCTGCCGCGGGCCCTCGGGGCGGCCTCCTCCCCTCCTCCCAGCTCGCCTGGGTTTCCCCTGAGGCATGGGTCCCTCTGGGCGGGGAAGGCCCTCAGGAGCCCCAGGGCCTGCTGCCTGCCTCCTGGCGGCAGAAGGGACAGGTTGGGGGGCCGCCAGGGACCCAGGGTGCGGCACCTGCCCTGTGGAATTCAGGCCACCGCTTCGGCCGCCAGGGCTCCAGGCCATGGAATCCTGGGAGTTGTAGTTTCACAAGGTCTCCCGCCTTCTCTGGTGCCCCACCAAACTTCAACTCCCAGCATGCCATAGCATTGAACCATAGGGGTTCAAGTGGTGCCAGGCTGCATTCATTCTGTAGTCTAGACCAGGCCTGGGCGAACTTGGGGCCCTCCAGGTATTTTGGACTTCAACTCCTACAATTCCTCACAGCTTAATAGTGGGAGTTGGAGTCCAAAACACCCACAGGGCCCAAGTTAGCTCATGCCTGGTGTAGACCAGGCCTGGGCAAACTTCGGCCTTTCGAGTGTTTTGGACTTCAATTCCCACAATTCCTCGGTGTAGACCAAGCCTGGGCAAACTTGGGCCCTCCAGGTGTTTTGGACTTCAACTCCAACAATTCCTCACAGCTTAATAGTGGGAGTTGGAATCCAAAACACCCACAGGGCCCAAGTTAGCTCATGCCTGGTCTAGGCCAGGCCTGGGCGAATTTCGGCCTTTTGAGTGTTTTGGACTTCAACTCCCACAATTCCTCGCAGCCTAATTCTGGGAGTTGGAGTCCAAAACACCCAAAGGGCTCAACATAGCTCATGCCTGGAGTAGACTAGGCATGGGCAAACTTGGGCCCTCCAGGTGTTTTGGATTCCCAACTCCTACAATTCCTCGCAGCCTAATAGTGGGAGTTGGAGTCCAAAACACCCAAAGGGCTCCACATAGCTCATGCCTGGTGTAGAAGAGGCCTGGGCAAACTTGGGCCCTCCAGGTGTTTTGGACTTCAACTCCCACAATTCCTCATAGCCTAATAGTGGGAGCTGCAGTCCAAAACACCTGGCAGGCCCAAGTTTTCCCAGGCCTGAGCCTAGACACACCCCAGAAATTGTTGCACCTTAAGGCAGTCTTTCTCAACCAGTGTGCCGTGGCACACTAGTGTGCCGTGACGGACCTCCTGCTGTGCCGCGAGAAAAGCTCTCTGCCCCCCTTCCTCCCCCTCCTGCCAAACTCCTGCTGCTTGGGGGAGGAGGAGGAAGGGCCAGGCAGTGGCGAAGAAAAAGAAGATGGGACCCTGGGTGCCGCCTCCTTCTCGGCTGTTTCCCCCAGCCAGCCTCCAATCCGCCATGACTCCCACCATGACTCTCGCCCCTCGTTCGCTGAAACTGCGTGGAGAAGGAGCCCCGCCCACTGAAGCCCGTCCACCGCTCATGCTCTTCCTCTGTAGGAGAGCTGAAGCTGGGGGGAGGGGGCATGGCATGGCACGGCCTGTAGGAGAGCTGAAGCTGGGGGGAGGGGGCAGGGCATGGTGCGGCCTGGCTCTGCCCCTTCCCCCGGCTTCGGCACTCCCAGCAGCTGCTCCAGCCTTGAGGGGACAGTGCCAATCCAGCATTGTGCTGGCTCTGACACCGCTGGCTTGGCACTGCCCCCCTCAAGGCTGGAGAAGCTGTGGGAGAGCTGAAGCCGGGGAGAGGGGGCGGGGCATGGCACAGCCTTGCTCCGCCCCCTCCCCGGCTTTGACACTCCCAGCAGCTGCTACCAGCAGGCCACCATCCCCCCGCCGTTCTTTACTGTGATAGAGTGTCATTTTGCTTGGAGGTCTGCCCCTGGATTTTTATAATGATAAAAGTGTGCCACGGCTCAAAAAAGGTTGGGAAACACTGCCTTAAGGCACTATGGCTGGAAACCTGCATAAATAAAGAATTCAATGGAATGTCCTTATTTTGGTCCCCACTTCCCCTTACTGTGCCCTCCTTCTTCCAGGCTGGTTTTTGGCACCTTGTACCCTGCCTATTCTTCCTACAAAGCTGTGAAGACGAAAAATGTGAAGGAATACGTAAGTGTGAGGCGATGGCCACCTCTCTGCTGCCTTAAAGGCCGCCCTATTTCCCATAACTACCTTTCACTTGTCTCCCCGCTGCTAGGTTTAGTGGTAGAAAATTGGGAGCGTATTCCAGGATGCTCCTTTGCATTGCTAAGGGTATTTGAACAATGTGTGTGTTGTTTGTGAATATCATGCGGAACAGAACCAAAAGGCTCACTTGAATTAATTTGGGTTCTGCTGTAGCCTTAAGCACAAAACGATCATATGGTGAACATTCCTGAGGAGCTTCTTAGGATTTTTTCTTCAGCTGTGAAAACAGCCTTTCTTTATCATTTCACCTATCGTTGGTGATGTCACTGCTTCAGCTGCCTTCTATAGTCTCGTAGGGTTGGACGAGACCACACAGGCCATGCATTATATGCCAGGCTTTTTCCTGTAAGCGTTACTCCTACTCCAGAACATTTGGGATGTGTTTCTGATCACTTAAATAACAAGATCTTCAATTAACCTTGTAATGGGTTTTTTTTCCTTAAGAAATGTATCTGTTTGCATGAAGCATGGAAGCCTTCGGTATTGTTTGTGAAAATGCACAAGTTTTCTTCTGTTGCTGTTTTCTAGGGACTCTGGATGCTCTGGTGTTGCTGTTGAGAACGCTGGGGCATTTTATACTCAGAATGCCAATGACTGGGTATTAAATGGCCCAGGTGAAAGTCACTGTGAAACAAAGTGTTTTGAAATCTCATTTTCTTCTTTTTTATATTTCTAAATGTGAGGCAATTTTCAGCCATCACTAGTGAAATAATATTTAGAGCTTTGGGCGGGGGGGGGGGGGGACGACAACGACGGACGGACTTAAATGTAGCTGTGGCAAATTTTCAGAGTGGGCTCCTTACTTAAAAGTGCCACCCATAAAAACCTCTAATGCTGTTACTGACCAACCTGGCCTAGAAAGTGGGAGAATATGAAAAAAGGCTTCAGTTTCTAAATTTCATTGGGTGATGAAGCATATGTGTAGGGAGAGATGCTTTGTATGTTTGAAAAGGGGTGCTTTAAATGCAGTTTTCCTGCTTCTTGGCAGAGGGTTGGATTGGATGGCCCACAAGGTCTCTTCCAACTCTATTATTGTATGTATTTGCATAATGTGACTGTCCTGTCCTCCTACTTACTGTCCATGGCATTTATGCAGTGAGCTTACAACAGTTAAAGTTGTGTTTAAATAGCACGTAGTGATATAAATGCAGCAAATAAATACATTAAGATACACAAAAATAGAACAAAGGCAGAAGGATCAATAAGACATACATTTATATAGAGATGGGATTAAAAAAATGAAGTAGCATTATAATGGATTCAGATCAATATGGTCACTAATAAACTAATATTATTATTTCTAGAACAGTCATTCCAGAATTCAGTTTAGCTGTGTTCAGTTATCTAGTTGCCTCATTTGGGCCAGCTGAAGGTTCAGAGTTTCCCTTTGCTGCACCTTTCCCATTGACTGTGTACCATAAAATGCAAAATCATGGTGTGGTCTTCATTATATATTAATTATTTATTTGTTTATTCAAATTTGTCTGTCGCCAATCCCATCCGGCTCGAGGCGACTTACACACAATAAAACATAATTAAAAACGGTATATACAATACATTAAAAGAGATCGTAAAATAATACAACAACCCGAATACGCATAGTATCAGGTGAGGCAGTTATCATGTCAAAGAAGCCTGCAGTTTTAAAGGCCAAATGCCTGTTGGAATAACAAGGTCTTGCAGGCCTTCCGGAAAGCCAGCAAACTTGAGAGAGCACGAATTTCGGAGGGGAGTGCGTTCCAGAGTGTTGGGGCAATAATACGAAAAGCCCTCCTCCGTGTTGTAGTCAAATGGAAGGTCATACAACTTGGGACTACAAGGAGGTTATGGGATTCTGAACGCAATGGTCTGGTGGGACAGTATGGGATGAGGTGGTCCCTTAGGTAGACTGGCCCCAGACCATTCAAGGCCTTAAAGGTCAATACCAGAAATATTCACAGTCATCTTGCAGTGACAGGTGAAAAATGCTCCTACCACTACTACATGAAAATCTAGTCTAATGCATGGATATAAAAAGCTACTAAGTAATTTTGATTGGGGAATCTTTATACAGAAGGTATACAGTGTTCCCACACTTATTGCTGGCGTTAGGTTCCAGGACCTCCCTTAATAAGTGAAAAACCACGATATAGGGATATTATTTTAATATTTATACATTATTTTAGTAGTTATACATTATTTTAAGTCTTTATAAACATAAAATAAAGTGCGGGAAAGGAAAGAAGGGCCCTTCAAGGCTGGAGGGATGGAGGGAGGACTGAGGAGGGAAAGCACCTTGGAGAGCAGCGGCTGCAAAACCCTACAAAACAGCAAAAATACCATGATATACAGTATATTTTAAATTAATATTTTTTGAAATCCACGAAACAGCGAGCCTGCAATAAGTGAACCGCGAAGTAGCGAGGGAACACTGTATATTCACCTCTCTCTGTCTCTTAGTAGTAAGCATCTTCATCTTGATTGTCAGTTCATTTGCCCTCATTTAGTGACGTCAAATTGTCAGATATGTCTGTGCTTCTGTGCTCCAATGAAAAGGAGAAATAGAACTAGGTGTCATGCTATACAAATCATGTTTTTTTTCTCATAAAGCCCTTAGTAGGACATAGTCCCATGACATTCATCTTAAATGCATTGGAAGGAAGATGTAAGTGTAGCTATGAAATTGAGAAGTAAATAAAAGCTGGATCCAATTGTTCAGTTCTCAAAGCTTATCTAGAAAGATACTATGGTTGGTGATACTGAAAGCTGTATTGAGGGCTTGGAGGGTTTAAAAGGTCCACTGTATCTGTTCTCCTGGCATAGGTTACCCACTTGGGCAACAAGGTAGTTTCAGTCATGAATCAGAAATAAACCAGCCTGATGGAGCTGAAGACTCTGCAATAAAACAGCAACAACATTCAGTTCAAGTGAAAAATTGATTCTAACAGCCCACTATTTCTTTCTTGTATTTATTAGAGTATTTATATCCCGCTCTTCAGGCACCAAGGCTCTCAGAGTGGCTTACAAATTGTGAATTTGAGTTTCCTGCCCTCAGGTTTGCAAACTAAATAAGACATGACTCACAAGGAAAGAGGGTATTTCAACTGCTTTTGTGCATATTGATACTGGCTCTGCCTCTTCTGCCTATTTGAGGACAGGGCAGTGTCAGTTGGGATGAAGAGATGGCATATCATCTGCTTCTGGGCCTGCGTATGGTGGAACTGGGCCTGCCTCTTCTTTTCATTCACTTCATGTGGATTCCATGTTAAAGATAAACATAAAATTTTCTTGCCTCAAGAAGTTTGTATGGTCACTGACTTCGGGGTTGCTAATGCCTATAAACTGCTGATGGATTTACGAATTGGAACTAGCTTCCATGAATATTTCAGTCAGACATGAGCAAAGTGTTCAGAAGCTGCATACCTCTGCATATAAGTGGATAGTGATAAATGGTGTGTGAGGGCTACAACTTTCATGTGTTTTTGGTTTCTTCAAAGCTTCTGAAAAAATGCTTTGAGAGTCAAGCATGTCAGATGAGAATGGATCCTTCATTTAGTTTTGTTGTTGTTTATTCATTCAGTTGCTTCCGACACTTTGTGACCTCATGATGATCACGCCAGAGCTCCCTGTTGGCTGTGGCCACCCCCAGATCCTTCTAAGTCAAGCCAGTCACTTCAAGGATTCCATCCATCCCTCTTGCCCTTGGTCGCCCCCTCCTCCTTTTTCCTTCCTTTCCCCCCAGCATCATTGTCTTCTCCAAGCTTTCCTGTCTTCTCATGGCCAAAGTACTTCTTGGCCTCTAATATCCTTCCCTCCAGTTAGCAGTCGGGCTTTATTTCCTAAAGTATGGACTGTTTTGATCTTCTTGTGATCCATGGCACTTTCATAATTTTCATCCAGCACCAGAGTTCAAAAGCATCTATCCTCCTTCGTGCAGCCTTCCTTATGGTCCAGCTCTCACATCCATAGGTTACTACGGGGAATACCATTGTTTTAACTATGCGTATCTTCGTTGCCAGTGTTATGTCTCTACTCTTCACTATTTTATTGAGATTGGTCATTGCTCTCATCCCAAGAAGTAAATATCTTCTGATTTCCTACAGTCTGCGTCTGCAATAATCTTCACACTTAGAAATAAAAAGTCTGTCACTGCCTCCAAGTTTTCTCCCTCTTTTTGCCAGTTATTAATCAGTCTGGTTGCCATAATCTTGGTTTTTTAAATGTTTAACTGCAACCCAGCTTTTGCACTTTCTTCTTTCATCTTGGTTAGAAGGCTCCTCAGCTCCTTCTTGCTTTCAGCCATCAAAATGGCATTATCTGCATATTTAAGTTTGTTACTGTTTCTTCCAGCAATTTTAACTCCAGCTTTGGATTTGTCAAGCCCCACACATCGCATGACATGTTCTGCATACAAGTTGAATAAGTATGGGGAGAGTATACATGCTTTTATTGACTTTGCTATGGTTTTATGTTATCTTAATGTTTTAAATTGCATTTTATGATTTTAGTACTGATTGTAAACTGCTTGGAGTCGCCTCTGGGCTGAGAGGGATGGTATATAAATATAGCAAATAAATAAATAAAAAATATACAGCCCTGCCGTATTCCTTTCCCAATCTTGAACCAGTCAATTGCTCCATGGTCTGTTCTTTTTTTAAAAAAAATAATAATTAGAATTTCATTTCAAGAAAATGAAAGAAAATAGATACTTTAACATTGAAAGTGGGAGAACAAATTCATACACAGTAAAGTAGGAAATGTAAAAGAAGAGAAAAAATAGAAAAAAATAAAAAAATATTTTAACAATGAAAGTGAGAGAACAATATCATGTATAGTAAAGTAGGAAATAAAAATTTTAAAAAATTGTTGACCTTCTTTCCGACGTTTGTGTAATTTTTCTAAAAGAAAGTGTTATCTAATAGTCTATTTCCCCTTCGTGTTCTTTGTTCTTATGATTGATTCTTTTTAGCATATCAGCTGTATTTTAAACTGCCTGAAGTAATCCTTTACTGGGTCCCAATTAGTTTCTTTCTTTGGTAGACCTTGGTTTAATGAGAGCCAATAAATAAGTTTATCCATGTTCATTTCCCTTTTTTTGGTATGGGGATATAAGTTGATCCCCCCCAAATCTGATGGCCATTATTTTGTTTTCCATATTTGATGGCATATGGCATGCATCACCTTGACAACATCATGTTTCAAGATTTTAAACAGTTCAGCTGAGATCTCATCGTCTCCTGCTGTCTTGTTATTAGCAATGCTTCTTAAGGCCCATTCAGCCTCACTCCTCAGGATGTCTGGTTCTAATTCACTCACCACACCATCAAAACTAACCTCGATATTATTATCCTTCCTATACAGATCTTCTGTATAGTCTTGCCACCTTCTTTTGATTTTTTCAGCTTCTGTTCAGCTTCTCTTGATCTTTTCAGCTTCTTTGTTTTTGATCATGCCCATTTTCACCTGAAATTTACCTCCGATGTTTCGAATTTTCTGGGAAAGGTCTCTTGTTGTTCCTATTCTGTTGTCTTCTTCCACTTCCATGCATTGCTTGTTTAAAAATAGTTCCTTATCTCTTCTGGCTAACCTCTGGAATTTTGCATTTAATTGGGCATATCTCCCCCATCACCATTTCCTTTGGCTTTCCTTTCTTGGGCTACTTCCAGTGTCTCGGCAGACAACCATCTTGCCATTTTAGTTTTCTTTTTCTTTGTGACATACTTTGTTGCTTCCTCCTGAACAATGTTGCTGCCTCCTGTCCATAGTTCTTCTGGTACCCTATTTCTGAAATCTAGTCCCTTAAATATATTCTTCACCTCCTTGCATATTCACTAGGAATATTTGTGAGATCATATCTAACTGGTCTGTGTGTTTTCCCTAATCTCTTTAATCTGATTCTAAATTGTGCAATAAGAAGTTTGTGATCTGAACTACAGTCAGCCCCAGGTCTTGTTTTCACCAACTAGATGGATGTCCACCACCTTTGGCTGATTTCGGTGTTGACCATCTGGTGAAGTCCATGTATAAAGTCGTCTTTTAGGTTGTTGGAAGATTAATTTATGATTACGCTGTGATTTTGGCTAGAAAAGCAAGGCCTCTTTGTCCTACATTACTTCCCAGGGTCGGGGTTTTTTTCCATGTCAGGAGTGACTTGAGAAACTGCAAGTCGCTTCTGGTGTGAGAGAATTGGCTGTCTGCAAGGACATTGCTCAGGGGATGTCTGAATGTTTTATCATCCAGTGAGAGGTTTCTCTCATGTCCCTGCATGAGAAGCTGAAGTTGACAGGCAGGAACTCCCCCACCCCCACCCCGGATTCAAATTACCAACCTTTCGGACAGCAGTCCTGCCGATGCAAGGGTTCAACCCATTGCACCACCCAGGATTGGGTAATTCAGCTATAGTCCTTTTGTAAAATGGAGCAATTTATTGTAATGGATATAATAATTCAGCCTGCTGGAAATCAGTAATATTGGGTATGAGTTAAGTGGGGCAATAGTAACTTGGACAGTTTTGGTCTCCCTGTATATATAGGTGTGAATGATTTAAACATATACAACCAAATGTTATAAGCCGGGGTGCTCGATTTCAGCTATGATGGCCAGATCATTAAAAAATGCAATCATGTTTATTAGTAAAGAACTTCAGCAGAACTGGTGCAACTTAATTCTTATTGGAAAGGGGTGAGCTTGTATGAGCCTCTTACCCTCTTGAAGAAGTTAAAATGGATTTATTTCTATAATGCAGCATTTTTGGAAATATGTTTTTATCATCAGGGCTCTGCAATAGGAAAAGGCATGTTATTTTAGGCATTGTTGTCTGACTCTGTTTTAAACCTAAGGTGACCCTTTCACAGCGTTTTCTTTGCAAGATTTCTTCAGAAGAACTTTGCAATTGACTTCTCCAGAGAGAGTGTGACTTGCCCAAGGCCATCCAATAAGCGTCGTGGCTGAATGGGGATTCAAACCCTGGTTTCCAGAGTCATAGCCCAGAGCTCAAACCATCAGTTTAGAACAGGGGTGGGCAAGTATTTTTTCCAAGGGGCCACATGAGAGCCAAAAATATTATGGAGGGCTGCACCTATAGGCTGAACCGCATTCTACATAATATCAATTCAATTTCTTTGATAATAATAAAAAAGGCACTACATTGCATTTTTGATATATTAATAAGACTGATAACATGCATTGACCAGGAAATTAAACACACTATATCCCACAGTACATACACATGCATTGACCAGCAAATTAAATAATATACACATGCTTTGACCAGCAAAATTAATAATATACACATGCTCTGACCAGGAAAATAAATAATATACACATGGTCTCACCAGGAAAATAAATAATATACACATGCTCTGACCAGGAAAATAAATAATATACACATGCTCTGACCAGGAAAATAAATAATATACACATGGTCTCACCAGGAAAATAAATAATATACACATGGTCTCACCAGGAAAATAAATAATAAGAACATAAGAACATAAGAAGAGCCATGCTGAATCGGGCCTCAGCCCATCTAGTCCAGCATTCTGTGTCACACAGTGGCCCACTAGTTGTACACAGGGATCTCTAGCAGAAAGGAGGGCAAAACCCTCACCTGCTCCCGACCCCCCACAACCAGTACCCGGGGAACTCCTGCCTGCCTCCATCAACACAGAGGTGGCACTTGGATGTCCATTTCAGTAACTACTGATTCCCTTGGTATCCATGAATCTGTCTAATCCTGCCTTGAAGCTGTCCAGGCTGACCACTGTCACAACCTCCTCTGGAAGTGAGTTCCATAACCCAATGACCCTCTGGGTGAAGAAATATTTCCCTTTATTAGTCCTAACTTTCCTACCTTGGAGCTTTAGGGAGTGCCCCTAGTCCTAGTGTTGTGTGACAGAGAAAATATTTTTCTCTATTCACCTTTTCTATCCCATGCATGATTTTATACACTTGATCAAGTCACCTCTTAAACGCCGTCTTTCAAGGCTGAAAAGACCAAGGCGTTGCAACCTGATTTCGTAAGGGAGCTGCTCCATCCCTTGGATCATTCTTGTTGCCCTTTTCTGTACCTTTTCCAGTTCCGTTATATCCTTCTTGAGGTGCGGTGACCAGAATTGTACACAGTACTCCAGATGTGGCCTCACCATATACACATGGTCTCACATATACACATGGTCTCTAATATACACATGGTCTCACCAGGAAAATAAATAATATACACATGGTCTCACCAGGAAAATAAATAATATACACATGGTCTCACCAGGAAAATAAATAATATACACATGGTCTCACCAGGAAAATAAATAATATACAGTACACATGGTCTCACCAGGAAAATAAATAATATACACATGGTCTCACCAGGAAAATAAATAATATACACATGGTCTCACCAGGAAAATAAATAATAAGAACATAAGAAGAGCCATGCTGAATCGGGCTTGGCCCACTAGTTGCAAGCCCCGTCCCCCGCGGGATGAGGTCACAGGCAGCATCGCGCGGGGGACGGGGCTTGCTCCGGAAGGGATGGAGGGAGCAAAGTGCGCCCTGCTCTCCCTCGTTGCAGCTCCAGGAGGACTTCTTTAGCAAGCGGGGAAGGGGCTTCCACAGGGATTTCTTCTGCAGCTGCTGCAACGAAGAAGAGAAGGCATACTGCTCCCTCCTTTCCTTTCCTTTTTGCCGAACACTAAGAACACGTGGTTTTGTTGCTCAACTCCCCTCCCTCTTCGGCAATGGAGGCAGGGGCCAGATGGGAGCGCCCTAAGGGCCGGATCCGGGCCGCGGGCCGCCTGATGCCCACCCCTGGTTTAGAACATACAATCTGGGCTTTGAATGAAGATCTTAGATTATGAGAAGTTTTCTATAGAGAACATTTCAGATGTTGTGGCACTAAACATTTTAGAGTTTTATAACTGAATTTTCCAAGCACTCTTCATCACTTTAGAGTACAGAATGTAATATACCCTTCATAACCTGAAACAACTCAGTTAGATGTACATGTCTAGTGGTGGCAGAGGGCATGTTAAAAGTTTAGGTCAGATTTGTCATGGTTCATTCTCTATTACTGTTGTAGTACAGATCTTCAGTGACCTGTGAAGTGGCAGCAAATGACAAAACGGTGGGGGTTTTCCTCTCTGTTACTTTGAAAATAGTGTTTATGTGAGGGAATATAATTTCTATCAGGTTCTCAAAGAGGATTGTGACTGAAAAAGGGTTAAGAACCACTGCTGAACTGACCTTTCTAAGCATTTTATTGCTCTCAGTTACTTAGAACACTCCTTCTTAAACTGTGGTTTCCAGCCCCAAATGTGGTCCCTCAACTCAGTGTTTGGGTCCTGGAAAATTTTGCAACAGTAAAATCTTCTGAACCTCACGTAATGACTCTTTTAGACATTTGCACGAATCTTTTGTGCAGTGTTTATTTATTTCAGGATTTTACCCCGCTCTTCTCAACCCCCGAGGGGGGACTCAGAGCGGCTTACAGTACGGCACAATTCGATGCCCACATCATAACAGCATAAAACCCCAAAACCCCACAACAATTAAGATACATTAAGACACATTAAAATACAATTTCATCAGCATCATACACAGTAATTCCAAGTTAAAACAATATTCAATCCATAAAAACAATTGGCAGTGCATATTGCAGTAGATGCTTCAGCTATACTTTATAAAAAAGGGAAATTAGCCTGTTAGTGAGGCTTTCAAATGCTGATTTGTTATCAGTAAATGTTTGATTTTTATTCTTATTTCATATACCTATATATCAGGGGTCATGTAAACATTTCTTGGATCGGAAGTGAAAAAGTTTAAGAAGCCCTGACTCAGAACAGCAAGGAATTTTAACTTGACAGGAAGAAAAGCATGGTTGATAGCAATTGTGTTCTCTTTCCATTCAATCGACCAGCCTGGTTGTGTGAAAGAAAAATTACTTAGGGGGAAATTTATTTCATCTTTGGGATTGCCCCCAGACTCCCCACCTCATTCTAGGATGTGGCTTCTACAAAATAATATAAATGTAATGCTCAAAATCATTGAGAGACAACAAAGTAAGTTGTGAGTAGCATAATGCTCAGTAAACATTACTTCTTTGGTCTTCTATGTGGCTAGGAAATTCAAAGAGATGTAGTCTGCAAAATAACTGTTTTACATTCTGAAAATGCCTATAGTTTATTCTTATTCCATCTCAAAAAGTATGGCTTTGAAAGGTGCCAGTTGAGGGAAAGATATGATCAAACTTCTTTGAGGCTTTTAAACAGAGGCTGGATGGCCATCTGTCAGGGGTGCTTTGAATGCGATTTTCCTGCTTCTTGGCACAGGGGTGGACTGGATGGCCCACAATGTCTCTTTCAGCTCTATGATTCTAACTGCATCTATTTTTACAGGAGGAAATTCCCATTGGTGCCAAGGGTGGTAAACTCATACGGAGTTGATGTCCTCAAATGCTGACAGATCCAGATGTTTTTCAATTTTTCTATAATTGATTGCTTAACTGTTTTTGACAGTGGGTGTGTTGAGCCCTGACAGTTGACATGATAGCAACTAGGCATTATCTACTTCAGGCATGGGAATATTCTGGTTTTTGAACCTAACACAGTCTATGAAGTAGTCTCTGTTCCCGCAGTGCCTATCCCTTTTCCTATCTAACAGGATAAAAAGAAATTTCCCTTGTTAGTGACCACAGGGAACCAAGGAACTCCCCATTTGCATCCAGTGGAACAGTAAAACACACAAGGAATAATTTTAGGTGCAAACACAGAAAGGCAGTTGGCATCATAGTTAGGGCTTGAGGTAAGGGGAATCATCCACCAAACCAGCATGGGGTCAATCCATTCCCTGGTGCCCAAGCAGGTCCCCATCTTTTTCCTATTACTCAAACCACATATTTCCCTATGATTTCTGGGAGCTTCCAAATATTTGTAATAAGCAAACGTGGTGGAGCAGATAATGCTGACTGCTGGAAGCAAAGGTAGAGAAGACAGCTGCTAATTTACACACTAATTAACTGATTCCTAACTGCAGTAACATCGTCAAGTGAGTAAAAACAAAACACTGTTGCTGAATGTACAGTGACTAGGGAAAGGAATCTGATTAAATCTATTCTGATTGAGGAGTTAATCCCCAAAGAGCAACCTGACCTGGCTTGTGTAGCTGAAACCTGGCTGGGCAAGGGAAAGGCATAATGTGACATAACTGTACTCTGCTAGGAAGTGCACCAACAGGAACTATCCAATAGGCAAGAAAGTATAGTTGCATTAATTTATCATGAATCCATTTCCCTATTTAATTATCCTGTCTAGCCTTCAGCAGGGTGCAAGCACAATCACATAGAGGAGCATCAGATAGGACTGGGGTTCTGCTGAGACATAGAGAAGAAAGACAGCCACATTTCTATCATGCCTAGATCCAGAAGCTTATTAAAACCTTCCTCCATCCCAACTTCCACTGTACTGGCCTTGGAGGGAGAGAAGAGGCAGAGTTCTCTCATGCCCAGAAAGCAGACCATCCGAAGTTCTACTCTGAGGGAGGGAGGAAAGCAGAGGCGGTGTCTGCTGGAGTTAATCCCCTCCCACACTGCCATCTCCCTTTCCATTATGCCTTAATTAGATTGTAAGCCTGAGGGCAGGGAGCTCCTTTGTTGTTCTTTTACTGTAACACAGCATACACTGTGTATGCTGTTATATGGTGTTATATTAAAAAAATGATGACAATTATAAAAAAGAGCTGTGGGTGCACCTTTTGCACCATCCCTGCACTAGATCAACCTTTTTCCTTTTTTGATGTATCTTCTGCAACCCTAAAATCTATTTTCTGATCAGTGACTGCCAGCTTAAACCCATCATCGTGTGTGATGGATATATACGTGTGTGTGTGCGCGCGCACATATATGTATGTATGCATATTTATATATTGCTTCATGGTGCTTACTTTAAAATGGACTGCATTTCTCTGCAGTTCAGAATGTTTCTTTTGGATATCTTTGATGCTTTTTTTTGCTTTCATCACATTGAATAATTCACTGTTGTCAGTTTTTGGGGAATGTGTTAGTCGTGAAGCTATTCATATGTAGAAAAGCTATTTTACTTTACTGTATTATTCTCATCATTACCCCATCCTTCTTTTGTCACTTCTTGCAGGTGTGATAACAATACCAAACTGTCATCCAGGTTAGCATGTCTGGCATGACCAATCTATGGATTAACAAACTCCTGAAAATTTTATCAGGATTGCTAGAGTTTCTTGCAACGGTGTTTCATAACAGGGTGTTTAAAGTAGCTGTTTCGAAAGAAGCTGCCTTTCAACAGCCTCTTATTTGCATAAGTTGAAAAGCCATTTAGAAGGCAAAGGGATTTTTTTCATGGTGCATTTTCACTAAGTAGAAAGCAGAGGGAGCTAGCTTCTTATGTACAATAACTGGTTTAAGACTAGAGAAAAGCGATTGCAATCTCAGCTACAAAAATATTTGTTGTGATATTAAACTACATTGCAGCAAAATAGCAAACAGTGATAGCACTGTAAACTTCTTGTTGAAAAGAGGCTTTTGAATTGCTGCTTCTTTCACAACGGCAACTTTAAACCACTGGTCATGAAACACAGCTCCAAGAATCCCTAGCAATCTTGATAATTTTTTCAGTGGTTTGTCAGTCTGTAGATCAGTTGAGTTTCAAGTTTGTTTCAATAGATTGTTTCAAGTTGTGTCCTCTGATATTAGCAGCTCATCCTATATCTATTTGGATGTTTCCAGTAGAAGCTGGATAATGTTTTATAAATATGGTTTATTCACTATAAGCATTTTGTTGCTGATTACTCTGTATTTTGGCAGAGCAACAATTCCTTTATGTTCTGTGTTCTGTAGCATAATGAGAGGTTTGGACATTCTCCCAAATGTCGCAATTGAGCACAGCATTACCAAGGCAGAAAAGCCCTATAAACAACTGTTTGAAGCAGGGGGAATCTGCAAAAGGTAGAAAGAGCAAGCAGTGGTAACAAGAATGACTTGTATGTCCAAATGCCTAAAGTCAATTGTACAATTGGTTGAACAAAGTTTCTGTCACATATGGGTTATTGTATATGGTAAGGGGTGAATAGTAGTTTAGAATCTGTTCAACTCTCTCAGTTCCTTGATGTATTATATTGCAAAGGAGGCGGTTGACATGAGCTTTACAGATCTTACAGACCAATACTAGTGTGTATTTACTGAGGGGTCATGCAACCAATCTAATTAATCTGAATTAACATGAGTGGTTATCAAGTGATTAATAAATACAATTTGAGGTGAGGAAAAATACTATCAGTATCTATGGATGATAACAAAAATTCTTCGTGGAAAAATATTCAATGCTGAAGTTCTACTTTTGAGACTTGCTAAAGTTTCTATTACCAGTAATTATTAAACTTAGAAGCAGGAGCAAGACCAATTGCTGATTGAAGCTCTGAATTACTGACATTTGGACATGGGTATAACTACCAGATTGCTTCAAATGATTGGGTTTGGAATTGATCCAGAATTTGTTTTAAGGTAAGTCCTAGTGTTCATCTAATTTCTGATTGCTATTTTGCAGGTCAAATGGATGATGTACTGGATTGTGTTTGCCTTCTTCACCACAGCAGAGACACTCACAGACATTATTCTTTCTTGGTAAGTCCTCCCCCATGTTGGGAACTAATCCGGAGAGCTGCTAGATGCATTCATTCTTCTTTAATTACCCATCTAGAATAGAATGCAATTCTGTGAGAGTAAAGTGTTTAGCTTTCTTGTCCTTGAGAACTGTATGTGCTATTTCATTTTAGAATACAGACTCAATTGCTATGACTCATATATTAGGTGATTTTGGCAAAAACGTATTCTGCTTCTTTTCCTGGCAACCAGAATGTACAAACGAAGTCTGGAATGCTAGTTTCAAGAATCTCATTTATTAATTTTTCAAAAGGTGTAACTTAATGGAAACTGAAGGGGTTTTGGCTGACTTTTTAAATTTTGCCTCAGCTAAATTTGTCTAATCCCTTACAAAATAATACTGAAAATTACCTAATTGTAGGAGAATGGTAAGCTCTATGGTCGAGACTGATTTGTCTTGACTACACATTAAGGAAAGATAAGATGTCATAATCCTGCAAATGTATCTGCATTAAATGACCAGTAGCCATGTTTAAACTTCCAACTTTCACTTGTCTGAAGGACTTGAATGGTTGGTATAAATACTGGGTTGACAATATTTCTGATTCTCTGGCAACAGGGGTCAATCTTGGTATTACTCCCCAGAACTATGGTAGTTTAGGGCTGTCTGGTAAATTATTAAACAGTGTTTGCAGAGTTTAAGACTGTATATTTGCAGAACTTAGAGATCGCCCTGGACATGGATTAATTAAAGCTGTAGAGGAGACTGGAAATAAATATACAGGAAAGAACAGCCCAGAAAGTGTATGATTGGCCTCTACTATAGATTTGCTGTATTGATTCTGTCCCATCTATAGTTTTCATATTCTCCCTTTGCTTATCTCATCTGTGCTACTATCTGGACTGTCAGCCTTTGTCTGTCTCTAACCTCAGCTTGATTCCAGCTTTTCTATTTCTCTCAGGTTTCCTTTCTATTTCGAGTTGAAAATCGCATTTGTGATCTGGCTGCTTTCTCCTTATACCAAGGGCTCCAGCGTTCTCTACAGGAAGTTTGTTCACCCAACGCTCTCCAATAAGGAGAAGGTACTTCCTTTAGATTGCCCTGTTTTTTAGTCCTGAAAGTTGAGTGATGTCCAATTTAGTTAGGTTTCAGAAAACATCTTTAATATTAGTCATGGTTGTGCTTGCTCATAACGAATAGATGGCTACTCCTACTTCTGCAGACCAAGGAGAAAATCCCTAATTTTCAACCTTGTGAGAGTTAGCTCTGATTTTAGTGTTCATTTGGAGTTAAAATTGCTGGAAGAAACATTAACAACCTTAGACATGCAATTGATACCACTTTGATGGCCAAAAGCAGGGAGGAGCTGAGGAGCCTTCTAACCAAGGCAATAGAAGAAAGTGCAAAAGCTGGGTTGCAGTTAAACATAAAAACTCAATATTATGGCAACCAGAGTGATTGATAACTGGCAAGTAGAGGGAGAAAACGTGGAGGCAGTGACCGGCTTTGTATTTCTAGGCGCAAAGATTACTGCAGACACAGACTATAGCCAGGAAATCAGAAGACGTTTACTTCTTGGGAGGAGAGCAATGAATAATCTCGATAAAATAGTGAGGAGTACAGACATCACACCAGCAACGAAGATCCACATAGTTAAAGCAATGGCATTCCCCCTTGGGAATATGGATGTGAGAGCTGGACCATAAGGAAGGCTGAACAAAGAAAGATAGACGCTTTTGAACTGTGGTGCTGGAGGAAAATTCTGAAAGTGCCTTGGACTGCAAGAAGACCAAACCAGTCCATCCTCCAGGAAATAAAGCCTGACTGCTCATTGGAGGGAAGGATATTAGAGGCCAAGATGAAGTACTTTGGCCATATCATGAGAAGACAGGAAAGCTTGGAGAAGACAATGATGCTTGGGAAAATGGAAGGAAAAAGGAAGAGGGGCCGACCAAGGGCCAGATGGATGGATCTTGAAGTGACTGGCTTGACTTTGAAGGAACTGGGGGTGGCCACAGCTGACAGGGAGCTCTTGCGTGGTCATCATGAGGTCACAAAGAGTCGGAAGCAAGTGAATGAATAAACAGCAACAACAAAATTACTCTTTGTGATCCATAGGATGTATACCAGGTCTTTCCAATTTTCTCCCTTTTTATACTATCTCCTACTTTTCTGAGAACACACACTTCCAGGTTGGACTCTGCCTGGAGCAGTCTTTTAGGCTGAAAGGCAAATAGGTCCTTTTTACTGTACTAAAAACAGATCCTACATGCACTCAGGTGTGCTTTCCATTCGGTTTTGAAGCAGTTTGAATCCTAGCCACATACTCAGCGTGAGATACTTCCCTTCCTTTGCTGGGACCCTTTACTCTTTTCTATGGGATACTTCTGCTTGAAAAATCATGTTCACTAGACTACTGAATTTCTCTCATTTAAACTATAATAAATCAGTGCCAAATAACACATTGATAGACTGGGTTCACTTAATTTAAAAGATCAATTCCATTGTAATAACAAAACTGTTATAACGCATTGATTATACAGCGGCAAATAGTCTAGGATATATGGCATCATGGTGCAAGAAAGGATTAGGATTTTATATAAAAACATCTTAAATTCATAGCAAAAATATTTTGGCTATGCAGATCAAGCATGCCTTATCCAGAATTCTCAAATCCAAGAAAACTCCGAAATCATCCACATGAGTGGTCCCTTTCCTTTCTGATTCAACATAGAAACCTTGTATCATGTACAGATTTAAAATATTCTGTATAAAAGTACACTCAGGCTTTGTGTTTTTGAAACGTACATGCATTTTGTATTTAAGGCTTGAGTCCCATCTTCAAGAGATCTTGTGCAAATGCAAATACAGCTATTCCAACATCCCCCCAAATCCCAAACACTTTTGGTCCCAAGCACTTCAGATAAGGAATATTCAATTTTTATTGTCTTTGTCATAATGGCCATATGTTGTACCATGATATTCAGTTTGTAGATAAATTAAAATGTCATGTAATACACTGAATCCTTTCCCTCATGGTATTTCAGTTCACAAACCAAAGGCTACCCACCTTTGTCTGAGGTTCTGCTAATTTTAAGCTTTTTTAAAGTAATTTTTGCGTACAGATCAATGTATATAGTACATGTGCCTTGCATCTGTTATAAATAGTATATATGTGTTTAAAAGTATGACATTCTTTGGCAAAATACATATATCTGGCGTTTGGGAACTGATTCACTTCATAATGGGAATGGTTCCAGATTTCACTTAAAACAAAGGTATTCTGGCACAGTATTGTACAGTATTGATTCCTTCATGGCCTAAATCAGGGGCCGGGAATCTTTTTGACTCAGAGAGCCATGAAAGCAAAATATTTGGAAATTTATTTCAGTGAGAGCCATATAATATATATAATATATTTTAAGACTGAATTCAACTAAATATGAGTATATACGTACATACTATGAGAAAAGGATTCCCCTGGCAGAATGACGGGACACTTCAGACCTGGCTCTGCAAAAGGCATACTCAGGACTCTGGGAAGGAAGAGAAGACAGAAGGAAGGGGGAAAGAAAGAAAGAAAGAAAGAGGAAATAAAGGAGGGAGGGGAGAGGAAGAAAGAAAAGAAGAACGAACTATGGAAAAGAAAGAAAAGAAAAGCAGGAGAGAGACAAGGAGGGGAAAAGAAAGAAGGGAATGGGAAGGGAGAAAAGGAAAGCGTGGGGAATAGAAAGGAAAGGGAGTGAGGAAAAAGTAAAATAATGAAAAGAAAAGAAGGAAAGAAAGAGAGAGAGGGGGAAGTGAAAAGAAAGGAAGGAGAAATAAATTGTCAAGAATTGTTAGTATTTTCTGGAATGAGATTTTGATATGTGTGTCCTTTTTGAAATATTATGGGGCTAAACATTGAATTGAGCAAATATTCATAGCAGCAATTTACCTCTCATTTTTGTCTTGGGAATCTGATATTATTTATTATTTACAACATTTCTACCCCGCCTTTCTCTACCCCAGAGGGGACTCATCTTCATCCATATGTGTATGCTACTTTCCCACATATATGTGCCATAGACAGCTCATGGTCTATTAAATGAACAGTAAATATAACAATGAAATAACTACAATGCAAAAAACACAAAATAGAATTGGCTATGTATAGAAGAAATTTAGTTCCACTAAAGGTTGAGTTAAATGAGTTCCCTAAGGGGGAGAAAGCAGTATATAAATGCAGTAAATGAATGAATGAATGAATGAATAATGACCCTCACTAGATTCTTCACTATAAAATCTCCAGACCTTTGAGCATATGGTTTTGAGGGGTTCCAAGTCAACAGAGCAACATGTTAGCTGCAGAGAGAGAGAGAGAGAGAGAGAGAACTCATGAATATCATTTTCATCCATCCTTCTGTCTCCAGAATCATCCAGTTTTTGACATCTCACTCGATATAACCAAGGAATCTAATTGACCAATGGATGTATGTGTATATGCATACATAATTATGTATAAGTAGTACAGACTAACCAAATCCAACTGCTTCAAACTAAAGGTGAGAGGAAATAAAGTATAACACAGACATAAGAAGACAACATCAAAGATAAAATAAATGTCCATTCTGCAAAGGCAACATAGATTATCCTGAAAGTGTTAGATGGTATCCTTCCTCACAGCTTTCATCTTGGTTCCTCTCTGTTTCATCCACCTCTCTTACCTGGGCAGAGAAAGATTGGCAGTCTTCTGTAAGACCGTCACACACTGATAGATTTGATATTACGTGGGTAATACTATTGAACTCTGAGGTGGCTAATATTAATAATATTAGTTCTTGGCTTACTCTAGCAGTTAATTGGCTATTTCCCCCCCTAAAATGCTGCAGTTTTTAATCCAAAAGTTATGTGACAAGAGCAGCTATGTTTGTTGACATGTTTGCTCTGTTTCATTACAAGCTAAGGTAAGAATGGCACTTGCACCTGGTTGAAAAATACATGCTGGTGTAATCACTGATTTCAGGCACTTTTCCTCCAGTGTGGTTCACATCTGGAATCAGAGCCATGCTGGGAGAAAGTGCCTAGAGCAACCAAGCACAGAAGGGGAAGAGAAGAGAGGTTTCAGTACTCTTTCTCTCTCTCCTGAAAAATTTGGTTCTCTGCTTCCTTATCTGGAAAGGAGAACATTCTGTGAAAATAAGCATCAATGCCCAGACCACATTTAATTCCCCTGAGGTTTGCCAAACATCTGTAATATTTACTATTATGATGAACTCCATTTATTCTTATAACTAACAGAAAATCACTAAAGTTGAAGATGAATAGTGAATTTCAAAGGCTATTTGGTTCAAAGAGGCTTGTGAATTCAGAGCAACTAGACAGAAGCCAAATGACAGCAAACAGCAGCCGTCTCAAATTATTTTTAGTTTATATATTTAGATTTTTGTTTTGTACCTCCCAAGTTGTTTAAGGTTAATCTACCAAGGGATTTTCTTGCCAACATTTGTTCAAAGATTTGCCTTCTTTGTTTGGGCCTGGACTATTTGGCTGACCGCATCTCCACATATGAGCCTGCCCAGGCGCTGCGATCTTGGTGCCACCCCCATCCCAAGCATGGCTGGTGGGAACGAGAGAAGGGGCCTTCTCCGTGGTCATCCCCTGCCTTTGAAACTCCCTACAGAGATTAAAATGACTCCTCCTTGCTCTCTTTAAAAAAACAATTGAAGACCTTTTTATGCTCACACACATACAGAGAGGAGGACATATACAACATCTGGCACAAACAAAATGGAATTGAATATGGAAAAGGCTTGTTAATCTGGCTTTTAAATTCTAATGTTTTATTTTTATTGTTCTCAATTTTAAAGTCTTGTTTTTAAATGTTTATTTGTCAAAACGTGAATTTTTAGTTGTGTGAAGCCTAATCTGCTATAATGTTTCACTATTGTCCAATGTTGATGTCTAATACGTTATTATTTGATTTTTTTGGTTGCACTTTACAGCATTGAATGTTTGCCTGCTGTATGTTGTGAACCGCCCTGAGTCCCCATTGGAGAGACAGGGCGGGATAGAAATAAAGTTTTATTTTATTCTTATTATTCCTTGGCGATTGAGAGTGTTTTATTCTTATTATTTTATTCTTATTATTCCTTGGCGATTGAGAGTGTCTTACTTGCCCAGAGTCACCAAGAGGGTTTTCATTGCTAAGCAGAGATTCTCCAGAATCATAATCCATCACTGAAACTCCTACTCCACGCTGGCTCTATTTGAAATTTATCAGGGATTAACCCTTTGCAGGTTAGAGCAGTCCTACAGGATGTCAAGCAGAGACACTAGTAGTGCTGAGTACATTATAGCCCAACCTCTAGAAATATTTGAAGCCAACAATTACAAACTTCCTTAAGGCTGGCCTTCAGTATTATAATTACTTCTGCCAGAATTGGATGTTTCATATGTGATTTGTCTCTGACCTTCTCTTTTCAACATACAGAATATTCAAGGATAGTTTGTAGTTGCTAAGCAAGAAGGATTTACTAAGACACTTGACAAGGTTTCAGTGCTTTTATTCTTGACATAGGATGACTCTCTGTGACATGTCTGAGAACTTGTTGTTCTTCAAACCTATGAGCTTTGTGCATCATGAAAACCTGAAAATGCTTTGTGGAGATGGGCTTCATGCTGTATAATTTTCTTTAATGTGGCCTTCCCCTCAATTAAATCCTAGGAAATTGACGAGTACATCAGCCAGGCCCGTGACAAGAGTTATGAAACTATGATGCGAGTTGGAAAGCGAGGATTAAATCTGGCAGCAAATGCAGCAGTTACTGCAGCTGCAAAGGTAACTTTTATATTTGTGTTCCAGGCCTGTTCTGTTCTATTCTGTTGGGCTGACTTTTGGTGTCACACCTTCATCACATATATCCTCCTTGGTCCAAACTTCAGCTTATCCATGATACAGATATATTCTGCTATCTGGCCAAGTATACTCCTCTTGTGCTATCTCCTTGTCATCATATCTCCTCCACTGGAAGCCTTTCTTATCTGTTCCTGTCAGAGCTTCTGTGCTAGTGCAGTATAAGGTTTTGCCAATATACTTTCCCCTTTTAGGCAACATAGCTTTAATGCTCCAAGATGTACTAAATAGTTTAAGTGTTAGTATGCTTTTCCATGGGCAAGCAGTCACCAAAGCAAGGGCTCCTGGGCACTACAGTGGCCGTCCTTCTGGAATTCCAGTGGCGGTCTTGCTGGAGGCTGGAGGGGTGACAGTTCTTTGCCAGATGGTACACAGGACCTGGATGGCCATGACATGGGGTGGGGTGTGTGTAGTCGTACAAGGAAATACTTGATATCTCCTTCTACAGTAACAGAAAAAGTATACATGCTGGAGTCTTGTGAAGTTATATCAATATATGTCATCAGCAGGATCCCAGCCTCCTAATGATACGTTTAGAAAGATACAATGCATACGTCTGGTTATGAATATCTGCTCTTTCTTAAAGGGCCAGGGAGTTTTATCTGAAAAGTTACGGAGCTTCAGCATGCAGGATTTGACTTTGATACGGGATGATGACACTGTGCATTTGCGGAGCCCTGAGTCACATATACGTACCTCTACCACAGGTCTTCATGAAACTGTTGACGATTCAGGTATAAACCATCAGTTTACATTGTTCTGTAAGGGTAGATATCAAGGAGAATTGAAAATAAATCAGGAATGGCCAAGCTCCAAGGGTTTGAAGACAGTTTTTCTGTCCTCCTTCAGGGATGCACAATTCCACTTCCAAATGAAAGTTGGAGTAGCCAGAACATCATTTAGTGTTGTGTTCCATCATGTCATTTCTGATTTATAGTGATCCCAAAGCTGTGTTTCCTTGGGAAGATTTGTTCAGAGAAGGTGACTTCTAGTTTAAAAAAAAATGACATCCATTCTTTAAAAAAACAACAGATTTTTGGCTCCCCTACTTACTTTGGAAGGGAAGGGATAGAGTTTGCTGTCCCCCCCCCTCTCAGGGATTCTGGGGGCCACAAAACAGATTTCTACATATTTTAATTCATCTCCATTTAGGGTGGGAATTGTGATTTACCAAGTGTTTTTTAACCACATTCTGATTTTGCATCACAGCTTGTTCCTTAAGATGCTTTTCAGTGAGACTTATTGGGATAGAATAGAGAGGGGGATTGGAGAGTAGGATGAGCAGAGGGAGTGTTTGACTTCCCATTTCCCAAATATAGCATTCAAAGACAGTTAACATCACATCATGTTTGATTTTGAGATTTTAACTCTCATCTTATGTAGCGATAAAGTTCTCTTTTCTCCCCTTTGCCTTCCAGAGCTTTAGACCAGGGTTTGTATTTTCATCCTCTGCTGTTTGAACAATAAGAGACAGCTGTACTACTGGCTTTCTCCTCAGGTGCATCCTGTTATTCTTCATCAGAGGAGATGGTAGTGTCTCAGCGACATACTGGAGCGCAATCCGATGCCAAAACAGATCCATCAGATGATGATACAGGAGACAAAGTCCCCAAAAGGACTCAGAGCCTTAAAGCTCCCAAGAAAGTGACAAAGTCTGAAGTGAGTTACAATGCAACGGTTTGCAGGACTAGCATTTGGACTCTGTGGATATAGTTTGCTCTTTCTGAAAATACAGGAGGAAGGGAAATGCTATGATTTTTGTGACATTTTACATGTTCCCCTCAGCCTGACATTCAACCCTATTTAGTAACTCCCCAATCACCTAAGCCTCTAGAAACCTGTCTACATTTTGTTGGGTTTTTTGCTTCTTCCAGTCTGCCAGTCTTTTGTTGAACCTACAGACATCATTCGATAAAGAAGTCTTTATGTCCTCTGCTTTGTTGTTTATTGGTTCAGTCCCTTCCGACTCTTTATGATCTCATTGACCAGCCCACGCCAGAGCGCCCTGTTGGCCATCACCACGCCCAGCTCTTTCAGGGTCAAGCCAGTCACTTCAAGGATACCATCCATCCATCTTGCCCTTGGTTGGCCCCTCTTTCTTTTTCCTTCCATTTTCCCCAGCATCATTTTCTTTTCTAAGCTTTCCTGTCTTCTGCTTTAGTAAGACCATAATTACATCTTTAAATGCTTGGGTGTCTACTAAGGACAAAAATAGATTATGGTAGCAACCATTTGATTGTTCCCTGGTTATGTCTTCCCAATTCATGCTATCATGTAAGGAGCGGTACCTGTAAAATAAAACAGGTTGGAGGGTGGGACTGAGCATTCCCTTCTTCTTCAGCTTGCCCTCCCATGCTTTTTTATCTGAACTCCACCCAAGCAGCTGCGTTACTGGAAGTGAATAGGCTGTGTTTAAAAGTGTCTTGGGCAAAGGATTGTTAGAAGATACTGCAGAAGAGAAGCAATTTAGCTCATCTTTCCTCTGTATCACCTTTGATGCATTCTTCTGCTTTATGCATGAAAGGAACAAACACAGGAAAAAACAAATAGGGCTGGCCATCTTATTTTTGCTTAATCTGCTGCTCACGTGATCAAGGAGGGAGCATAGTCCCCACACATTTCATGATCTGTCTTGTTTAGGCTCCACTGCCTGATTTTTCGGGACGAAACCTATTACCTTGTTAAATACATTTTTGTATATGGTACACAGTTTCATGCAATTGTCAGTTACTGAAATACAGTGATGTATTTATTCCTTATTCTGCATATGTGGTCAGTTTTTCTACCAGGTGTTTTGGATGCCTTCAGCACAGGGGAGAAAAGTAAGCTGTAGCTTACTTCCTATAATAATTGTTGAGAAATCCCCAGGTGAAAATATTCACAATTGTTCCAGGGATATTTTCTACACATATGGGCATACTCTCAAAACTAGATGGAATATGTTTTTATTTTCTTTGGTAGTTTTAAAATGTCGCATATTCAAGATTCTCCACAGTTTGTTGCAAAACAAGCGCCATCAAAAGTATGATAGCTGGGACCCTACGCTGGTTGCGCAATGCGGGTCTGAATTAATGAGGGGAACATGTGCGCGAGACAGCATAGTGAGTGAGAGATGCAGCTGCGTCAAGAGTCATGGCAAGATGATTTGCCAGAAAGGGGGAGAGGAAACATGTTTATCCCGTTTACCGTCTTCGTAAGCCGTTGTTTATCTTTTAACAGTAAATAACTCTAACATTACTTCACTCGCCTTAAGCACTATTCTTGGCTGTTTGTTGTCCCTCCCCTTTCTGCCCCCCCCTTTTCTGGTGAACTATCTTGCCACGACTCTGTCTCACCTGCGTCTCTCACTCGCTTCGCTGTCTCGCGCACATCTTCCCTTCATTAATTCACACCCGCATTGCGCAAGTAGTGTAGCGTAGGGTCCCAGCTATCATACTTTTGCCAAAAAGCCATGCCTCAAGGGTTATTAAAGTGGCAGGCAATGAATTTGAAAGGTTGAAATAATTTTGAAACTGAAATGTGATATCTTTTTTGCCTAGTGTCTTCAGCTTTATAGTTAACAATGGGGAAAAACAGTACTTTTCTTTTCCAGACTTATTAAGGCTGATAACTTTACTGAAGTGGATACATGAATTGGAATAAAATAGCAATCAATTAGCATTTTCAGCAGCCCTTGTCTGTTTTACAACTAGCATCCAGGTGAAAATATTAACAACACATTTTTACTTTTAAAAACTCCTCCTTATTCCATATCCTTTTCCTTGCTTTGCAGATTCCACAAAAGACTGTGAAAACTCGTCCTAAGAAGAAAGTTACAAACTCCAGTGCTGCTGGCGAATCAGCTTAAGGAATCCCTGCCTGTCTTTCCCAGAGCTCTTCTGTCACTTTAAGGGGCACTCACCAAGAAAAGGGAGCTGAAACCATGTACATAACAGCTACTGCTTTGTAGAGCTCATTCCAAGGCGAGAGGGTGACCGAAATTTGGCACACAGATCAGAGGATGGCCGTCCTCAGGAATTAAAAATCTTCATTTTTGATATGGAGAAAAAGCTAACCTGTCTGTATATAGCCTATCGCTTTGGAATTCCCTCTCTGTGTGTAACCCTAATAGGGAAACTGCTGGAACAACTCTATAATTTGGGTTAGAGCCATATTTGGCAGAGAGGCTGGGGGAAAAAGAGATTTCTGCCACTGAAATTCTAATTGGAGGCGGGGAGCTCCATATAATATTTCAGCATTTCATTGGATGTCATGCTGTAGCTGCTGTGGGGAATTGTTAAGAAGTGCCTGATGTGAAATGATTGGTACTAAGATATGTCACCCAGACTTGCTTTGGCAGGACAAAGAGACAGAAGCAAACGTTTGACTTGCTGCTTTGCTACTTGGGCAGAGGCTTGGTGGTGACAGTGGGCTTGTATTAAGGGTGGGATTCTCGTGTGGGGCAGACTTCAGATGTTTTGGGGGAGGGACTGAAAGTGAGATTGTGAGTAAAGGGCATCTTTATATCTGGTGCCTGTTTCTAAAGAGTCCTTTTATTTCTTGGAGGGGAATACTGTAACTCAATTTATAATGTTGAGAAGGTTAAACTTTTTGCATGGTTTAAAAAAAATATAGAATAAAGGCAGGAAGGAAGCTGTTGAATGATGGGAACAGGTCATATGGGGTCACCTGAGCAGTTATCAGTGTCTCTCCAAAGAGTTGTAATCCTGAGTAGTCACTATCTGGCAGCCAAATCTTTTGAAGCCCTACTTTGGAGTCGCTGTCATGTTTGGGTCTATTTTCTGTGAGAATTGTTTGTGAAAGGCATGCATGGAAGATGTTGGAAGGTAGTTAACTGGATCTGTTTGCTATATACTCAATTATGCTTTATTTGCACTGGAAATATATAAGGTATGAGTTTGATCTGTGCAGCCTGGTTGGTAAACCCCTGAGGTAGGTTTTGTGAGTGACACCTTGAAATGAGAGAGTGGCATTCTTGATTCTCTGGGTAGAAACTGGATAAGGTTACTCAGCACTCAGGAATTAACCATTTCTATCAATACTGTCTTCTATAATTCTCTGCTAACTCTGATTACTGTTTTGAGGCAATATCATGTGGAGTTTTAAATGTTCTGTCAGAGTTCAATCCAATCAAACAGGTGTATTAATCCTGGGAAGCCTCTCTTTTCCAGCCAATTTAACATAGCTACACATGTCATCCAAGCTTGTAGTGCAGGGATATTGAGGCACATAGTATGTTGTTCAACCTTGCTGTTTCCTAGGTTAATGTGTGTGATAAAGTCTTCATTTTCTGAGTATGTGCCAAAGCCACCAGCCTTAAAAAGAACTGAAACAAATTGTGATTTTGACAATACAGAAACTAAATTTTAGTTTATTCATTTTTCAATAAGCTGATACACCAAACTCTAAAAATGGGTGACAATATAGGCTGAGTGGAGGAGTGCAAAAAAAGGAAAAGGTTGTTCATTTGCTTCACTGTTCAGATTAAATCCCACTGTTTCATTGCAGGTTGACATCTACTGCTAAGGGATTACGATTAGAGGTTAAGTAAACTCCATTGATTTCAGAAGGTCTTTCCTAATAGTGAACCTACTGCCTCTTTTAACTAACTCCCATGTTTTGTATAGTGACACACAAGAGATGACCTCTCTTTTCAGATTTAGTAGGCCTTTGTAGAGACAATACTGCCTCTGATGATCAGTTACACATCCTCACTTTTGTGTTGCACTTCTATCTTGGGCACATGGCAGTTCAGCCTCTGCAAGAACAAAGAAAAGGCTTCACATCATGATTTGCCATTCTTTATTTTTTCAGCAGCTGTTTCATGGTCAAGATTTGGCAAACGATAGAAGACATATAATAATTTGTCAAGGATGTTGACCTTAAATCTCAGATGAGTTTTTCATAGCTGGAAGATTGGCTTGAATTTACTAGATATGAGAACATAGAAACAGATTGTACTTTCAGAGTTGAACAACCTTTTCTTAGTGTTGTGCAATTACTGCCAGGTTTGAAGGGGTGGTTACATAGGAAACAGCTCAATGTCGAATATGAATGGAAAAGCTATTTCTGTGCTTGCTTGGCCTTCATATTTGTGCATTATTAGAGAGGGAAGAGCATTCTGTTTCACAGAAAAAGGATAAATCCTGTATCAAATTGTTGTTTAACAACACACAGTAAATTTTGTTTGTACATATTGCTTTACATTTTTACAGAATGTAGACTCTTCCCGGGATCCACTGTGTAATCTTAATTTTACAAAAATATTAGCAATAGTATCTTGCTAAGTAACTTTATTTTCTACACCATCAAATCTGTTTCAAAGAGGCTTAAGTCCTGAGACAATGTTTCCTGTAAATTTTAAAATTAACCTATTCTGGATATGTTGTCTTCCCACCACATCATATTTGTCAACAAAGGATTTTGTTTATCTTAAAGGTACTATTTCTTGGTACGACAAGGTGTCCCAAAAATGTACACACCCTTTAACAGTAGCTGCGTTTATTATTTGAAGGCTGAGTAAACACTGAAGAATACATGTTATAATAATGATTCAGAATAACAAATTCCATCTCAAATTATAGTTTTATGCAAGGTGTTCTAATTGTTGTGGCTGTGCAGCAATGCATTGCTTGCTTTGTCAAAGCACAGTTACAACCCTCATTTAAAGTTCCTCTTGTAATTTCATGACACTTGTCTACTATTAGAAACATTAATCCTATTAAGTGGTGTATTTTTTAATTGCAAAATAAATAACCAGGGTTATAAACTGTTACAGGTTTACACATTTTGGGGGCACACCCTGTATATTTGCTTGACTTTTCTCAGTAGATTTTGCCTTCTGTTTTCTTTTGAGACCATCACCCTCTAATGGCTTCATGTTGCTTGTCTCATGTATGGCAACATAGCAGGGACTCAGTTAGTATATGTCTGCCTTAGGTCACCAGAAACGAGGCAGAGATTGTCAAGTGCATGGCAAGCTTCATGGTTGTGTTGCTTTGTTAGTTTTGCATCTGTCTTAGACCCCTTTTGCACTGCCATATAATCCAGTTCAAAGGCGATAACCTGGATTGTATATGGCAGCATAGAAGGGGCCTTAGAGGATTTGACATCCTCTGGTTGTATTATCAGTTGCTTTTCTCAGAGAAGTCTCTGAGAGCTTGATCCATTTTCTTAATTGTTCTGTGACATGTGGGAGGAACTATAGTGTTTTATAAAATATTTCACATTGCTCTCTCTCTCTTTATGCTTGGAAGATTAAACTGTCTTAATTACCCTTCCAAGTGAGCAAGGTTATGCTGAAGAAATATTGAATGGAGTCAGACCAAAGTACATGAAACATTAAATAAGTGGTTTAATATTCTGTGGATAAAAAAAAAACCCCTCTAAATAGTAACTACTGAAAGGGGCAGTTGGGACAGTGGTTGATGTCTTGTTGTACTACAGTCCCTAGAAAACTATATTGCTGGCTATTTGACATGAGATGGAAGCTCTCATTGGTGTAAGTGGGAGCTTCAAAGTGGTGGTGTTGGTATTTTAATACTATGGAAAGAAAGAGTAACCCTGTCCCCATGCACTATGATCCCTAACCAGTGTTCATACCCACAGAGTGATTCAAGAGAAGATACACAGGATGTTTATGTACATAATTAACATAATGTGTCGTTTTACTATAAGGTCACTCCTCTAACATAATTGCAGACTTCCTTGCATTAAGATTTTCCTATCCTTTTGCTGCTATTGATTTTTTAAATCACTATTAGGTGACAATCTTATGACCATTTTTTTTGGAGGAAGCTCTGTTGAACCCATGGGTCTTATTCCTAAGCAAAAATTTGGACCATTGTAGTTAGTTTTCAACTATTAAATTACCATAGGGATATGAAAGGTTAAAAATCTAAAGGCCCATCCAGACAGGCCTCAGAATGCTTTTACCTGAAGCATACAAACAACACCTCAAGTAAAAACAGATTAATTCAGGACAAAGCAGGTAAACCATGCTCTGTCCCAAATTAATTAAATGCCCCATTAGATCCAGGCCTTCCTGAAAGACCCAGTTCTAATGGAGTATTGGACCTGTGGGGACTGGCTCCCAGGTAGTCTCCACAGCCCTCACGGTTTTTCCCTCCCCCCAGTGCAAAATCACTCCCCGCCTCCGGACACATCATTTTTACATGCCAGGAGAACTACCGGAGCAATGTAATGACCACCTATTCGATTTTATTTAATTTTAAGGACTTGGGGGGGGGTGTCTGGGTATTTTCCTGTTAGTTACCAGGAGGGCATCTAGACACCCCACTAGGAAAGCCCATTTTTGGGGGTGATGTAGGGACTTAAACCCACACCAAAACAGGTTTCTTAAATGCACTTCAGTGCAGGCTTAAGCCCTGTCTGGAAGCATCCTAAGGCCGAATCTACACTGTCACATAATCCAGTCTCAAAATGCAGCATAACTACATTGAACTGGATTATATGAGTCTACAATGCCTAAATTCATACCATGTTGTTTATTTAATACTATGGAATATCTATCAATGTATAATCTATTTGTTTTCACTTCTTGGGAACTTCATAATGTGACAATTAAACATATAATTTTAATTGAGTAACTCCAAATACACAGTGGAAACAATACTAGATTCCTCTGGGCAACTTGCCTGGAGTATAGATGACCTCAGATTGTACAGAGATTGCAAAGTAAACCCTTCTTTATAAACTTTGTCAAAGAAACCCCCCAATAAGGTTACCATAAGTCAGAAATTATTTGAAAGCACAAAACAACAGCAGAAGCTTTTCATTGATAGATTCAACCATTGTGATTTCGGAGAGTAGGGTCTCGAGGATCAAAGCAAGAGCACATATGCAGCTGTCTGAATACTATGGAATAGCCATAGTCTTACATGATACTTGACAGAGATTCTTTATTTGTTATGAGTCTGTGCTTTTCTTCAAGGGCCAAATTAATGTACAAAAAAGCATTCATTCTAACATCTATACAGTCTTTCCTGTTCCAGACAAAAGAGTGCCTTCCAGCATCGTTTAGACCAGAAGTAGGACAGTCAGTGTCCTCCAGTCATGGCCTTTTGGACACCTTTCCCATAGAATAATGTTGGCTGGGCTGATGGAAGTTGTATCCCAAAACATATGGAGGGTTCCAGGCCGCCTAGCCCACCCAGGCTTAGATTGAAGTATTTATTTTCACTGCAAGGAGAGCCCCCCCTTTTTGTCTTTTTTCCCTTCTGGGATATTTGTGTTACACCAGAGGAACTGGTAATTTTTCTTTGTATATCGTGTGGTAACAGAAGGATTGTGGTCTTACTTCCATCAATGGAAGCAAATACAAACACTGGAACTTTATATTACCTTCTGTTCGAGAGTGACTTCCTTACTGAAAAGTCACTCCCAGTCCCCAAATCTGTTGATCGGCTTCTCCAAAAGCAAGTTTGTGCTTCTGGATCTTCCATTGAGATTAGTGAACTCTCAGGTCTCAGTTACATAAAAAGGACAATGCTACTGTCATCCTTTTGCAATCATTCAGAAATAATTTGGTTGAATTTGCATGGTAGAACAGACAGACTCATTGCCTGGAATGCCAGCCAGTTTCCTTATTTATTAGGACAGACAGAAGCAACAAGGGCACCATCCCTTAGTCATTATATTGTCTGCTACTTGCTAGCAAAGCAGTAGGGTGCAAACAAAGAAATGAGTGAAACTGAATGAAACACATTTATTTGAAAGTTTCAATCCTGTTCAGTGGTGTTTTGCTTGGTTAGAGCTGCTTCAGTATCTTATTGGACATTGTGTTAGTTATAGGCAAAGATACTGCTGATTTCAAACAGCAGTTTCCCAGAGAACCGAGGGCAGTATTATAGAGTGGTCACAGGCTGCGTTACGAACATTATTTCTCTGCTACTGACCTTGTACTGCCTCTGGTTAAACTGACTTTACAGATATTATAGCATGCTAAGCAGTGTGGGGTTTGGGGGAGTTAGAGCATGGTCTCACCCCAAGCAGAATCACTAAAGTAATAAATGCACTTTTGAGGAAACTCTTGTGAATAATGTTTGTCATACGTAATGCCAATATTCAGGCAGAGAACTGTCCTGGAATTGGTGTTAAAGTTGTTTACTTGAAGGAGTGCCTATATCCCCATTGATAAAGCGCAAATCTGAGTGTAAGGTTACTGTTTCCTCTCAGCAATGTTCCATAACTCAAAAAACATTTTAATCCTTTAAAAATAACATTCCTTTAGGAGTGAAATGGGCCAGACAAAGGTTATTTTTGATCCGGTCTAGTCAGTGTTACCTCTGCCTTGACCTTTGTTGGGCGTTGTTCTTTTGGGGAGTTAGAGCAAGCATTCTGTGGGCAGATTTCCCCTCCTCATCCCAAATCTTATTTTTGGCAGGACTGGACCAGAGCTGCTTCCATTATGCCTGGGAAATTAGTATACAATCGTGGCCGGCCCTGTTAGCAAAAGGAAGCAAGCTTTGACTTCGGAGGAAGGCAGGACAGGACAAGGAGCTGTAGTGTGTTGAACAGATGACTACAGGAGGTCTCCCACAGGATTTCTGTGACTAAACTGAGAGAATGAAAGGGGATTTCCACAGAGTTGGGATAACAGCCAGTTATTCTTGAGATTTGTTTAGACTTGGAAGATGAGTCAGCTATGTGAAGTAATAGAAACAGAGAAATCTATCAGTAGGCAGTGGGAGTGAAGCCATTTCCTTCTCTTGTTCAGAGTGTTGTTCTCAGCCATTTTGCCAATTGAGCCCAGCTGCTTTACACTCAGTCTCCTTATGTTTTGCAGCTAAGTGGGCAAGGAGGCACACAGTCTATCCCCTCTGCCAAGGTATTATATATGCATAATAACCATGTCAAATATGCCTACTTGAGCCAGATGTTCAGAAAACCAATTGCCTTTGATGTTGCACTGTTCTTTGTACCCACTACACCAGCAGCTGGTGCTTTTGGGGGTTTGGATTGTTGCCGGTGTCTTTCATCTTGCTGCTCTGTCCAGCACAAGTTATTTTGGTAACCCAAGAAAGATAGTCCCAAGATCTCTCCCTTCTGCAGGACTCTGTGTTCTGTCTCTGGAATTTTTCGAGAAGCTTGCAAACTAGGGAAATCAGGGACACTTCCTGAAAAGGAAGCTTTGCACCTCAGCCCTTAAGAAAAGCTGTATCCTTGCAGGAAGGAAAACGTATTAGTCTCATATAAAGATAACACAGTGTTCTCTTTTAATGCTGTATAGAAAGTGCTGTAATCCAGGAAAGAACTTGCTTCTGCTCTTTAGGAAACCATTGTTTTCCCAAGTGGTAGTCTGTATAATGTGTCATGTCTAACTTGTTTAGAAAATCTGATGTAGTTGGTAGAGGGAGGTTTGGAAGCAAATGTTCTGGTATCTGTACTCGCACATTAGGAACATGTATTAGCATCTCGCAGTCTGTGCACCTAGCACTCACCAGTATTAATCTGTTGAACTTTCACTAGTATTTCTTTATTTTCACAAGCTCTTTATGATTGGTAAAGATCTCTATTAGACTCATGTGTACAATTTAATTATCTCAAAACAAGTTATTTATAACTGTATTAATCTTACCTGAGTCTTTTATATAGCAGCATCCCAACAGGAAAAACATATATTTGGGTTGAGTTACGTTGCATGGTTTCTTTAGTGGTCTCCACTTTATGTGGTAACTGGAATCACATCACATGGGCAGTTGGGGGAGGGGATCTCACTAAATGTATTATAGGCTTATTTAAAGGCTATATAGAATGTACTTCCATCTATCCTTCAGTTAGCCTCCAGCAAGGCTCCTGCAGTGCGTCTGGCCAGGCAGATCATGCCTGGGTTCTGTCTCCTTTCCTCTTCCACAACCTCAACAGGCCTGGAGTTCTCTTTGATTCAATAGTTGTCAATTCAAAACTCTGGTGGCTGCATTTCTCCCTTCCTCAACAGAGTGTCTCAACAATCAATAGGTTGCAGTCTGGGACCAAAGTTCTGGGATCAAATGTGTAGTGAGATTACAAAGAAGAAGCAAAAGTTTACAGCAGCCCCTCTGACTGTGAAATCCTCCTTTCCTGGAAACACTTTGGACCAGAAAGATGGACTTTGATGTTAGAACTCTGAGTTCCTGTGAATGACAGATTTATTTGAACAAGTGTTTGTAGCAAAGTTCAGTACTGAAGCTGCTACTGTTCTGTTTGCAATGATACATTGGAATCAGAAATAATACAGAATGTAGAAAAAATACACATATTGGCCTCTGTGTCTTCAATACTGTAAATGTAAACCAGCCCCCAGCCTTGGAAGATCTGGTCGTAGCTTCCTTCCTTCCACCAGTTCCTGTGTTCCTTATGTTGTGATTTTTCAGAATTTGGGCTGTCTTTCTGGAAGCAACTTTCTTAAACTGGAAATATGCCAAAGGCATGTCTGTTGAAAACATTTTATATTAAACTAAGAATGAGACTGCCTTCTGACACTAAAAGTCGAAATACGTATATAGCCAGCTCTGTCCGTCTGACCCCCTGCATTATTTATAGGCACAAAGGGCTTACTCGGATGTTCAAAGGCATCTTGCCCCATAATGATTAGAAATACAAGAGATGAGCAAGGATGATACTCTGATGACTTTGTGCCTCTGTCTCATGCTCCTCGCCCATCCTTGCCACACAGTACAAGATGAACCTCTGCAATAGGCTTTGCTTATACATATATTTATCAGTTAATGGCAGAAATAACAGAAAAGGAATAGGGACAGGTTCATATATTACAAAAATGAACAGCTCAACATATTCAGAAAACATGTTATTCAAAACTAACAATATGTATAAGGTCAGATAAGTCTTGCATAAGTAAACAAAAACATTTGAGCCTTCTAGAGAGAACACTCAAAAGCTTTCAAAATGCATTTAGGCCTTTGGTTTTGTTTGTTTTCTTTGCTGCAGCTGCAGATCCAGCTTTTCATGTGATCACCAATTTTGTGACCCAAGTTTACAGATTTTTAACATGCTGAGGGGTAATTAGTGAAACAGGCTAAAACTCTTCTCTGTTTTTCTGTTCACACATGATTAATAATGGATTCTGAAAGCAGCTACCATTTATCTTGCTTCTTACACCGCTGCAATAGGACTGGCTGGAATAGGATCACATTTTTTACGTAGCTCGGGTGTTATTGCATCATTTACTGCGGGCATGCTCTTGGAACCAGGACCCAAAAGTCTATTTCTCCTGCTTTCCTTATCAATACTGATACTAATTTTTTTTAAAACCCTCCAATTAGAGAGAAAGAAAAAAGTGGGCCTGGGCAAGGGAAAAAAACCTATGAACATAAGAACATAAGAAGAGCCATGCTGAATCGGGCCTCAGCCCATCTAGTCCAGCATTCTGTGTCACACAGTGGCCCACTAGTTGTACACAGGGATCTCTAGCAGAAAGGAGGGCAAAACCCTCACCTGCTCCCGACCCCCCACAACCAGTACCCGGGGAAAATCCTGCCTGCCTCCATCAACACAGAGGTGGCACTTGGATGTCCATTTCAGTAACTACTGATTCCCTTGAAAAGGACTTTCCATGTCAGAGGGTTTGATAATGGGAGTATGTCTGCAAAAGCTCCTCAATGCAAGGAGAGCTAGCCCATCCATGAGCAGAGAATGCTGTATATTACAAATGTTACCTCTCCGATGCATTGCAGGCTGCAAGAGTAAGGGCATATTTGCTGCAGCAGGGCCAATGGCTTATCCCTGTTATTCCTTTGACAGGCTTTTACTTACTATGGAGGTGAACTTTTTAACAGGACTAAAAGTGTTCCTATAGCATTCAAGATTTTAAGCAACTAGTTTTTTCTAACATTACCTCTATGAAGAAATGCAACTTTCCAAATTCTTGAGATCATAGATTACTAAAGAAGGAACACTGAGTTCATAGAAATTGATGTTTCTTTTAACTTATGATCTCTACTTATTTACAAATATACCAAGATAATTGGGATTATTGCACCTATGATCTTACACTGTTTATATGCAAAGGGCCTTCAGTGGTACCAATTTGGCAGGCATTGTGCTGATTGACACTCTCATCCTACTTTTTCAGGGTTTTTCTTTAGAATGTCCCAACTTCTGTCTCTTCCTCTCATTTCCCATTCCTTCATCCTCAGCTTTCTTCCATTACTGCAAATTGAGCTCAAAATGCAGAAATTATTTACACTCGAAAGGGGGGGGGGGGGATTTTGCCCTTTCCAATAATACCAGGCAATGATAATAATAATAACTCCTCTTGTATCACGCCTCCATTTTCCCCCAAAGGGACTCAGGGTGGCTTACACACGGCAAAAGGTGTCTAAAAACAGAACATAAATTAAAACACAATATAAAATACAATTGAAAAAAACAATTAGGCATAAAAACAACAACTTAAGATTCAAATTAAACAGCGCTTTGGCAAAACCAAAGTGCTGCAGCATCTCCTATCTTGTCTTCTTCCGAATTAATAACTTGCTGGCTTGACCACACTCTGATATCAATTGACCACATGTGTCTTGGTTTTCATCTTTGAAATGCTGGAAGGTACATTTACTCAAAGTTCATGTCCAGTGATGCTACTATAACTGTCATTAGTGCCTATAATGCAAACAAAATTCCTCTGATGGGTGTTTGTCAAATATTCCACACACTGAACTTGATTTATATTGGATTTGTATGTCAATTTTTCACTGAAAAAGGCAATAATGCTTGGTAAAGTGGAAGGCAGCAGGAAAAGAGGAACACTAATTACAGGTGGATTAAAGTAAGCTGGAGCATTGGATTTGCAAGATTTGAACAGGATGGTTGATGAACAGGACCCTTCCGAGTCTTTCATTTATAGAGTCATATAAATGTATACACAGGCAGTCCCCGAGTTACAAACAAACGACTCCTAGTTAAAAACGAGGGTGAGGCAACAGGAAATGAGAAAAATCTATCCCTCAGAAAGGAAATTAACTCCTGGTAGAGTTTTCATGTGGAAAAGGTTTCTCCATTGAAGCTTTCTCACCAATCCTTGTTTCTACAACAAGCCAATTTTTCAAAAATCATAGGGACAGAAAATGAGGTGAAACCTTTTAAATGGGTACAGAGAACAAAACAAAAAAAAACCCCACATGGGTATTAAACTTTCCCTATGCTATCCAAAGCTAAACCAAAAAAAAATTGGCTGGATTTCCCTTTAAAAGGTACCTGTTCTGACTTACATACAACTTAAGAACAAACCTACAGAACCTATCTTGTTCATAACTTGAGGACTGCCTGTAAAATTAAATAAACCTGAAGGAAAATAACACTGTGACATTAGTTTTACATTCCTGAGTGCAAAAGTCACCAACAAATTATAGAAATAGAAATACCGGTGAATGGTTGTAATGTTTCAGAATGGGAATTTCAGTACAACCCCCGTGTCCATGGAGGATACACTCCTGGATTGCATTCATAACATTGCAGATAACGCCTAACCCTATTGAAATGAAGGCCTTCTGGCCCAACAATATACAGTAGAGTTGTCCTAGGGAACATACTGTGTTAGACATGGATAAATGAAACCATAGGTACTGCTGTAAATCAGTATTGGGCAAAGTGACTGATACCTTTTGCTATCAGAACCTAAGGCAGGGCTGTCCAACAGGCGGCCCTGGGGCCGTACACGCCCCCCCTTCCTTCCGGCCCCCTAACTTGTTTTAATAAAATACAAATTAAAAATAATAATAATAATAATAAAAATACCTACTTCCGGGTTTAGGCAAGCATCGCGAGACTATGCCAGCCACAGACGGGATTTCGAGGGAGGTCGAAATCCCGTCTGTGGCTGGCGTAGTCTCGCGATGCTGCTGAAATCTCTGGTCCCGCAGGATTTGTGGCCGGCCTGGGCACGCGCCTCCTCCCTCACGGCTGCTTCCAGGCCAGCCCCCATTCCCTCAGAGAGAGGGAGGAGGGGAGTGAGGCAGGGAAAGCCCCTCCTGGCTCCGTCCTCTTCCTGTGGAGGGCCCTCGCTTCCCACCCCGCGGATGGGAGAGCCGCCGCGCCCGGCCTGAGCTTGGCCTCGGCTCCAGTGGGGCTCTTTGGGGACGGCAGCGGCGTTGGCGCTTTGGCCCTGTGGCGGGGCTCCCGCAGTATGGGTAAGGAAGGGCCTGGCTCGAATCAATCAATCTAAAAACAGTGGGACGTTGGGTGAGGGGGGGGAGTGGTTTCCTTGGCAACGCTTCCTTACCCTCCTCCGCGCCCCCTCCCCCTTGTGCTGCCTTTCCCCGCGTGCAGGGCGCAACATGGCTTCTTTTGCTCCTGCCCCCGCGGCTTGTTTTTCCTTCAGGGAGGGAGGGAGCTCTTTGGGCTCCTCCACCCGCCTCTGGGAAAGGAGGCCCCATCAAGCCCTGTGACGGCATTAAGGTGTTTGGTTTTTTTTGGTGTGTCCCAATTTGAGTGCGGACTCAAATAACTCAAAGGTATTAGGAAACAATCCCCCAAATCCACCAGTGTTCCCATTTGGGTATATTGAGTATTCATGCCAAGTTTGGTCCAGATCCATCATTATTTGAGTCCACAGTGCTCTCTGGATGGAGGTGAACTACAACTCCACAACTCAAGGTCAATTGTAAGTAAATTGGAGCCGGGGAGGCGGGCTGGAGCTGCCAGGGCAGAGGCAGACCCTTCGGCCCCCCCCAGGTGATCAGTGACTGGAATTCCGGCCCTTGGGCCCGTAGAAGTTGGACAACCCTGATCTAAGGCATAACTTTCCGAGTATCAGTGTAAACAGATTCACCACAGGCTTCTTTATATCATAATCCCTGAAGTTATTTATTTCAAGGCAAAAGTATATTGCATCAAATCTCAGGCTACATAGACTCAAAACAGCTCAAACCTACAGCATTAAAAGGTTAGGAAAAGAAAAGAAATAAAGTTGAAGCCTGGCAAAAAGTCTCTTGCCTTGGATAATGGCCCTGTTTCCCATTGCCATCACAACCCAATTCCACTCATCAGAAAGACACAGAAAAAAGCCTCTGAAGAAGAGGATGAGTTTTAAGTAGGAATATGAATTGAGAGAAATCCAGGAATCCTGGTTTCCCTGTCGTGGTCCCTGTGAATACGTACATAAGGTATTTTTCTGCGCCTGCGCAGACAGTTCGGAATCTTTTAGAAAACATCACTGTAAGGCGGTAGCCCCGCCCACACTCCCCTTGAGTATATATAGCCAATAGGAGGGGCTACTGCCTCAGATCCTTTCATCCGCCGCCATTGTGACAGCTAGGAATCTTTCTCTTTATTTTCTTTATTTTTGACTAGCGTTTCTGATTTTTTTATTATTTTATTTTTATTTGTGATATTTTCTTGGACGTGTGGTATGTTTACCACCACTTGCCACACTACAACTTGGGAACCTTCATTGGATGGCTTCTTCTTTTTCTCCTTCTCTTTGAGTCGGACTGCCACCTGCCTATGAGGGTACGGGGCGGTTGACTCAGGCCTATGGATATTGTGGGGCCTTTGCCCCACAAACTGAGAGTCCAGACTTTAAGTGGCCCTTTACAAATGGGCGCTGTTGCCACCTTCCTACTACCTCCTCAGGGGTAATTGACTCCCCGATTACTTTCCAAGATGGCGGAGCCTCAGATGGAAAGAGGCTAAGGAGAAGGGCCGCCAAGGTGGCCGCCAGCCTCTCAGGATTTTGAGTCGGACTAAAAGTGCGGGAAGCGCTCCCATTGAGCTCCTCTCCTGCTTCCAGGTAGCTTCTTTCCACAGAGGGGTTGAGCACCCCCTAGTGGCCGTGTGAGACAATTTGCCGGCCCCTGGCACACCTATTGCGCAGAATGCGCATGTGTACACAGCAGAGGAGGCGGTGTCCTCCATACCGGCTCTTGAGGCTGTGCTTTCCGATACCGAGAGAGCACCTCCGACAGAGAGGCCCTCGGTTCGGGTCCATGCCCCTCCATCGGGGCCGTACATTACAGGGAGCGCGCTTCTCCAAAGCTCGCTTCCCATGCCGGAGGACTACGTTTTGGGCCTGCCCCCTCCACCGGGGCTAGGTGCGCTACCGGTCGCCCCTCCATCGGGCTATATGTGCAGCCGTTGGTTGCCCTAAGCGCTTCCTTTGCTCATTGCGAGCGCTGACGTTGGGTCCGGCGCAGGAAAGCCTCCTGGTGCCCTCCATGCCGGCACTCCTGGTGTCAGCAGGGCTGGAAACTCCTGGGGCAGACCCAGAAGGGATAAATAACAGCAGAACAGTAGAAGAAGACAAACAGCTGCGTCCACTAAGCACAAATAGCTTTTGGATCAACTCCTGCTACAACTGCATTCAGAGACAGAACTTAGGAAAAGAAGTGGACTGGCTTAGCATGTTTGATGGGAAAGATTGTATACCGCCAGCCAACTTTAAATGTGTATTGTACACTACATGTTCCTGATTACCACGTGGCCTTGAGAAAGACCGGAAGGTCGAAACGAGATGTGGCCAAGGCAAATGCCTCCTCGTCGGCCCGTCCCCTGTGGTGTTACCCCCTAACGCGACTGCTCTCCGTCTGGATCTCCAGGAGCAGTTCGTGATTTGGCAGCGGCTTCTCGCCCGGGCAGCCGGCGCCGCTTTTGTTTACATTTGCGGAGGCGGCGTTTGAGCTGCTCCGGCTTCTCCGACCACTCTCTTCCTTTGGAGGCTTCTCCTCTGTGAGTTTTGACCCGACAGTGAGCATTTCCACTGGGTTGTATCGACCTCTGCTGACATTGTTACTTTGGGAACTTTCCCTTTTGATTTGTCTACGTCCAGGGCTTGAACTTCAACCGACGGGTTGTAGAGACTTTTGCTCTCTCTCCTCCTGAGAGTGTGTTGATCGTGCTGTGACTTGTATGCTCACATGTATGTATGTTACCTTTCACATTGATGATACCATGATATTTATATATGTTGGATAAAGTCCACACGCTTGTTATTACTATTTGCATTGTGATTATTATTATCATACTGTTCTGCTGTTATTTATCCAGTCTTGCATAGACACGGTCCCCACCTGTTTCTTAGAGCAGACCCAGAAGGGGCCATGCTGGAAGAGTGTGATGCGGGGCCGCTCCCGCCATCAGGGCCTTGGCCCTTCCCTGAGCACCAGTCCCCGGTATCGGACCGACATGGGCCCCGAGGAGGAAGAGGGCGTGCTCGTTCAGCCACCGACATGAGCACCCTCCATTTAATTTCATATGTTTTTTTTTCAAATAGCAATCCAGCTTCAGTTGGACCTCTTGAGTCATAAGTGTTGTTAAATCCCTTGCAATAGTATGTTAAAATCCTCAGCAGCTCTTCAGAAACCAGGGAGATAAGGAATTAAAGTTAGAATTTCAGCTCAGAAAGAATGGGGGTTGTATGACAGAACAATGTTCCTTAATATTAATAGCTGGCCTCTCTCCAAAAGGGCCTTATCAAAACAGTCCTGGGCTGGAGGAAGTTGAAATAATGAAAAGGCCTCCAATATCTTTGTTTATGGGGAAATGCAGTAAGTAAGTACAGACCAGATGGAGAGGTTCGATAGGGCGAATGATGCTTCCGTCAATAACAAAATTTAAAATTATAAAGTGATACTTGGCTGTTATTAAGGGTTACTCTGAAATTTAAAACAAAATCTGTCATCGATGAGACAAGCAGTTGTTCCCTGGCAACCGATCACAGAGCTTTTATTAGCATAAGGGGGGGGGGGGGGGACGGCAAACGCTTTAAAACATTTTGACAACTGATATAACGAAGTGAGAGGTGGCATTTGGGATGAGTCCTTATTGTCACTTATTCTTGGGTTTAGCTCTCACTGTTGAGATATCCTCGTTATCAAAATTAATAATTGTAAAGGCTGTTGACCAGTTACAGCAGGGGTGCTCATTACGTAGCTCGGGAGCTACTAGTAGATCTTCAGCCCTCTTCCAGGTGATCTTCGGGCCTCACCAGCCGGATGGGGCGCTCCTGCCATGCGCGTGCACATCCTGCGCGCACATGCGCTCCTGCTGCTGGCTTCCACTTTTGCGGTGCTTCTTTCGCCTGCGGGGCATTGCAGGAAGAAGGAAGCACAAGGCGTGGCCTCTGCAGGGAGCACCCTGCCTCTCTCTCGTCCAGAAGCAGCTGTGCAGCCTCCGCTGCCGGCGAGACAGGCAGGGCGGAGCGCTCCGTCTGGATGCCCCGCCTCGTGCTTTCTCCTTCCTGCAATGCCCTGCAGGCGGAAGAAGCGCTGTGCGGGCAGAAAACAGCAGCAGGAGCACGCACAGTGGCAAGAGCGCGCGGCGGCGGGGGCAGGTAGATCTTTTGGACTTGGTTGCTTTAAGAGTAGCTCGCATGTTGAAAAAGTGTGAGCACCCCTGAGTTACAGTAATCTTGGTTTATTAATTCTATGGCGCAGTGGGTTAAACCCTTGTATCGGCAGGATTGCTGACCGATAGGTCAGCAGTTCAAATCTGAGGAGAGCGGGTTGAGCTCCCTGTCAGTTCCAGCTCCTGATGTGGGGACATGAGAGAAGCCTCCTACAAGGATGGTAAAAAACATCAAACATCTGGACGTCCCCTGGGCAACATTCTTGCAGACAGCCAATTCTCTCACACCAGAAGCAACTTGCTACCTATGGTTCATTTATATACTCACCCACAGTATAAAATGCTACTTCTTTTCCACATATATATGACCAACCAATAAATATATATAAAAAATAAAAACAGCAACAGAATCACAAAATAGATAAAATGAAATGTCCATAATGCCCTTTAAAAGGCAGCAGTGCTTAAAACTACTAAAACCCGGTGGGTGAATTACAATTACCAAAGATCAAACATTAATGTTTAAATGCTATTTTACTGTGCCATGTTGAGGGAGAACAAGAATCAAACACGTCTACAGGATGAGGAATTCTAAAGTACTGGCATCTGGGGTAGGATAAATACCCTTTTGATCTCGGAAAGCATCAGGCCTGGTTACCATTTCGGCAAGAAGCCATGGAGGAATGGCAAGCTTTTATCAGAAGGTGGCAATGGCAAACCATCCCTAAGAATTCCTTGTCTAAGAAAGCTCTCATGAAAGTCATGAGGTTATTTGGTGGTGTAGACAAACCGGGTGGCGCAGTGAGTTAAACCACTGAGATGCTGAACTTGCTGACCGAAAGGTTGGTGGGTCGAACCTGGGGAGTGGGGGGAGCTCCTGCTATTAGCCCCAGCTTCTGCCAAACATGCAAATGTGAGTAGATCAATAGAAACAGCTCCGGTGGGAAGGTAACGGCACTCCATGCAGTCATGCCGGCCACATGACCTTGGAGGTGTCTACAGATAACGTTGGCTCTTCGGCTTAGAAATGGAGATGAGCAGCACCCTCCAAAATCAGACATGACTAGACTTAATGTCAAGGGAAACCTTTACTAGACAAACTTGTTCAAACCGCAGTGATCTGTCTCCAAATCCTGCCGTCTTCTGTCCTTTATAAGTTGATCAAGCTTATCTCTGAATACTGAAGAAACAATGAATATCAGTCCTTGTAAAGCAGGCATGGGCAAACTTGTGCCTCAGTTTGTCCAGCTATGCTGTAACAAAACAATAGAGATGATGCCAGGTTTCCAAGGAGAAAATCTCCTTCGCAACAGATAGGACAGCCCAAGAATAAAATATTTGGTGGTCCTTTCTGCGGATATTGAGGAACGAAGGTACTCTACGCCACCGTTACTCAAAGTAGTGATTCTTGGAGTCATGCTGTTCTAAGAGCCATTGGTCTCTGGTGCTTGGCAATTTTCCAGAACAGAAAGAAAGAATTGTACCCCTTGGCCATAATGTAATGCTGGTCCAAGGCTCTTTCGAGAGAGGAAATACTGCTGGACTTTCACCAAGGCACACCACTATAAACTTGTTTACTGCGCATTGATAGCTGTTTCACTCTGGTTTCTGCTAGATGTTCCTTGACCGCCAGAGGGAGTTCGTATCACATCCACCGAGACTTTGCTCAAGTGTATAACTGGTAGGAAGTCAATGCAAGTGGTTTGAATAATGACACTGACATGAGTTTGATACAAAGACTACCTTCATGTTTAAAATTAGGGGCTTGAAACTCATGCAAAGACCTGAGAGTGCAGTTCCTTTTTACCCTGGGGCTGCAAAAGCCTTTCCAGCTTATTGGTGGTGACAATAAAAGGCCCACCGAAGAGTTTTTCATTTTCATTATTCCATCTTTTCCACTCCTGCAATATCCAGCCAGCTCCATGAATGCTGTCTCTGCAGGGAGAGCTTGCATATTATGGATTGGTTTGCCTTGTAAGCCTACTATGACCCATTGTTTGTACTTGTAACTCTGCGGTCTTGGTTCCCATTCTCCACCTACCGCTCCCTTGTGCGCCTGAAGGGCCCAGTGTGATCCTGGGGGATACAGAGGGAGGTAAATGCTTTTCACCTGATAATTTGCCCATGTAAAACGAATCAATTGTGAAATCTAAAAATATAGAAGTACCTAATGGTTTCCAGGGTAATAGGTGACCATGGTAACTAAATGCTACCTTTGTGATCTGATGGCGGATAGTTAAAGCAAGAGAGGAATAAAGATACAGCCAATTAACTGTTCAAAATATTTCTGGAGAAAACATTTAGCATTAACTCTGGGGCTGCTGGAAGAGGCATAAATTCGATTTTCTTCATCCTGCAAGAGTGTGACAAGGTGGCTTTAAATTGGTGTGTTTTATTGTTTACCTCTGCAGCACTGAATTTTTTGTAAGCCGCCTTGAGTCTCCTCCTGGGTCGAGAAAGGCAGGATAGAAATGAAGCAAATAAATAAATATGATGGCAGGGTGCTCACTATGATGTTGACTGAAACGATTTATCCTCTTGGAGCATATACCCTTGGAATATTTCCTCTATACACACACACACTTCCAACCTCATTTTCCAAGCAGAATCTCTCATTGCTACAATTAAACCATAGACTATCAGGGTCAAACTTGAATTCTTTAAAGAGATAATTGCATTGTTGATGCCTATCTTTCTGACCTAGATATTTATTGAGGACAAGAAAAAGACAATTCCAAATTCTAGTTCGGATACACAGCCAGAGTTGAGTGATAGCATTCTCTGTGTTTCAGTGCTGTGCTTTGTATCAGTTGCTTCTAGAGGTGTAGCTACACTGTATAATTAATGCAATGTGACACAATTTTAACTGCCATGGCATAATGCTATGGAGTCCTGGGATTTGTAGTTTGGCGAGGCACCAGCAGAGAAGACTAAAGATCCACAACTTCCAGAATTCCATGGCATTCAGCCAAGGCAGTTAAACTGGTGTCAAACTGCATTAATTCTACTCTATAGATGCACCCTGGTGAGATTTTTGAGACTGAGGAGCAAGTCCTGAGAGCAGATGTTGTTGTTGAGCAATTTAGAATGGCTGTGGATAGTGAGATCCAAGCCACTGTCGGTTTAGCCTGGTGAGAAAAGATGCTAGTATTCCAGAATAAATCTCACCAAGTTGAAGAGAAGTAACCAAAGTATTTATATCTGTTCCAGCTGATGGTTGCAGTAATCTGCTGAAGAGCCACCATGTCCCAGTACAAGAAATTACACATTTTATACTTTTCCCAGTTTGAATTTCCTGTACCCACTTCCAGAGCCGGCTTTGCTGTGATTGGTCATGAGGGGGCCCTGACGTTAGCAAGCTGGGAGAAGCGGCTGGGGGCTCGTGCAGCAAAACCAATGACAGCCCGGGTCCTGCTTCAGCCACTCAGCCAATGGTGTGAGAGGAGGCGCGGCTACAGTAGAAACAAATGAAAATAGTTGTTTGATGATGGGATTATGAGTGGCCCATACCAGATCCTACTGATAGGCGATCTAGATGATTGCTGAGAGCCCTCAAGCCCGACCTGGCTATTGACACAGAGTTTTGATATAACATTTCTGCCTGGCCCCTCAGAGCCAGCCCATTCTCCAAAAGTGCAGTGATACTGGTTTCTTGATGGGATCTGTAGATCCATTCTTCTGGGAATGTCATTGTTTGGGAAGCTGCAAAATCTTCGCAGAGTGGAAGACTGATTAAAGTGTCAAAAAGGTTACCCAATTCTTAAGTGGCCTGATCCTTCGAGGCTTAAGAAAAGAGGCCATCAAGCTATTGCCTATATTGCGAAATGCTTGAGAGTCCATTCAACAAACTGCAGACCCAGGGCAGCTTGTGGCAACTAGTCCGGAAGAGCTGGCCAGAGTTTGCTGGTCACCTTTGCCTCAGGCTTTGTTACAGACATACATATAAATAATATAAAATCATTAATAATAAAAGTTATAGACACCTGGAGTTACAAATAGGCACACATTAGGGTCCATGAGAGTTAGGGGGAAACATGGAGTTCATAAGGGCACCGATCAGCCGAAGTGCATTCATAAAAGTTCTTCATATATCATTCCAGCCTGGTGTCCTTGGCAAAACTACGAATTTCCTAATTATGAACTATCTTTTATGGGGCAGGGTCACCTCCGACTACAATATCAGTGTTTGTTTCTTATAGAAGCTTGTCCCTTTTGGTGTAATCATGAAATGATCTCAGATTTCACAGAAAATGGTGAGAAACGTGTACCTTCCTAGAGTGAAAATGCTGAAAGATCAAGTTTTGGTTTTGCCCTAACCTAGTTACGTCTTTGAGAAATACAAAAGGTACCCAAAACCTGAAGAAAGGTAAGTAGTTCAAATGTTTCTTTCAAGGCCTCTTGCCTGAGATTGCATGCTGAGATAATGCACTGTGGTCAGCAGATAGAATTGACTCCAGACCGTATTGAACTTTTCTCTTGATTGAGTTGGGATCTTGTGGCTTTGAAACTCAGTCCAAACATTGTTCTTCATGAGCTTGGCTTCCCCTTGAGACTTATGTGGAGGTGGAAAGCCCTTCTCTTTCTTCCCTCCTCCTCCATTGCTCTGTTTCTTACTTTGCCCAGCAGTATCAATGTTGGATACACCAGCCTGCATGTACCTTCTCACAAGGTGTAGAGTAGAGTAAATTACTGCAAGAAGCCAAGTGTGTATCCTTGGGCAAGATAGGTCCATCAAATTGTAATGGCTGTTTTTGTGCATTTGTTATTGGTGGCAAGAGGCAGGTGTGTTTGACATGTGTTAATACCAGGGGCGGTCCGAGCTCTCCCGGGGGGGTAAGCGAACATTATTTTGCCCCCCCCCCGGCGGCTCCCAAGGCTCCCTCTCTATGCTGCTGCCGCGCTGCGCCTACAGGTGCTTCTGGGCATGCGCGGAGGTTTCTGCGCGCATGCCCAGTGCCTACAGAGTTCCACTTGAGCTCCGTAGGCACTGCGCATGCGGCTGCGAAAATCTCACGCGCATGTGCTGTGCCTACGGAGTTCACTTGAGCTCTGTAGACACAGCGCATGTCTTGCGGAGATTTTTGTGCACATGCGCTGTGTCACGGAGCTCAAGTGAGCTCCGTATGTATTGCGCATGCATGCGGCGGAATCTCCGCGCACATGCGCTGTGTCTACAGAGCTCAAGTGAACTCCGTAAGCACAGCGCATGCGCGCGGAGGTTTTGCGCGCATGCCCAGTGCCTACGGAGCTCCACTTGAGCTCTGTAGACACAGCGCATGCGCGAAAATCTAGTGCTGCCCATGCCGCGGCGGAGGCACGGCACGGGCAGCACTAGCTCCCGAGCACGTCTCCACCCAGCGGCGCGGCTGGTTGTGGAGGCGCAGCGGCCGGGCGGGGTGGAGCGGCCGGTGCGGCGGCGCCCCTCCCAGGTGGCAATGCCCCTCCCAGGTCCCGTCGCCCTACGTGGCCGCGTAGTCGGCGGAATGGGAGGGGCCGGCCCTGGTTAATACATTTCTCTTTAGGTGTCTTCTCATTTTGAATGTATTTGTGTATATGGGATTATTAAGCTCTGTAAATGTTAAAGGACAAAACAAGGATTATGGAAAAGGGCCCAGGAGTGGAACTGAAAACCCTTCCAAATGTTGTTTTTCACATCCAACTTTGTACAATCAACAACTTACCTTACATGATGTTTTAAGACTGCTGGCCCTATTATGAAGATTGGCTTTCTTTCTAATCTTTTACAGCAGAGAATTATGCAATTTACTGCACTGCATCTCCCAACATGCCTCCCCATTGTTTAGAGTGGCTAGGGCTGCTGAGACTTGCAGTTCAACAATATCTGGAGGGCCACAATGCAGTGATTTTAGCTAGGACCGTGGATCAGGAGGTCCATGCCTGGTGAGCTTCTGCTACACCAGATCAGCCAGGACAGAGAACAAAGCACTCCAGGTTGAAGGCAAAGTACAGAGGTTTATTGCAGTTTGGCCAAAAAGGGTGCAACAACCACGTTACCATTCAAAATGAGCAAGCATAACTTCATACAAAAATCAAGACATTTTATACACTTTATACAGTTATTCAGACTTCCTGTGCTTCCTCCTGATTGGCTGAGAAATGGGCTGGCAAGGATGTACTCAAGGATTGGATGGAGGTTTCTCTGACATCATAAGCAGGAGGAGGGGATCCCCATGGCAGGAAGAAGAACAGTAGATCATTGGAAGGTTTCAATGTCCAATCTGCTGCAGAGATTCCCCCATGATGGCATGTAGATGATTTCTTGATTGATGTAAGTCTCCAGTTCTGTGAAGATTTTAAAAAGTCATATCTCTTGCTTGACACCAGGGGTGCCGTGGCCTCCCTTTTCCATGGCATTTATTTCCCATGTTCTACCCAAGTTATAGAACCTAGGGGATATGTATGCATATAAATATAGAAAATGCAGGTTGTCATGGGGAAGGGCAGAGAGATTAATAAGAGGCTTTCTGGAATTGTCCCATGTAACACTACAATATCAGTTATACTTTTGGACAGAGTTCAACAGAAAATATGCTGAATCCCTTGTATCCACACTGGATTTTGGTTCCAGGACCCACTGTGGATACCAAAATCTGTGGAGGCTTAAGTCCCATTATATACAATGGCGCAGTAAAATAGTGTCTCATATAAAATAGGAAAAAATCTAGGCTTACTTTTTGGAATATTTTTAATATTTTTTAGACTGTGGATGGCTCGATCCACAGATGCAGCATCTGTGAAAATGGAAAGCTGCCTGTATATCCAAATGTATCAAAATGTTTGTTGTTAATTTCACTGTGCAACCGCAAGGATTTCTGACTCCTACTTGAGTAATAATAGCAGCCACAAATGATTCGCTCACCCATCCAATTCTGAAACAAAGAAAGTTTGTTGTAACCAGAAGTACTGTATATTGTTTGGAAAGACTGTGAGCTTTGTTCAGTTCTGATAAGTAAAGTAAAGACACTCCTAGGCTCAAAGTTCCTTCACTGGAAGTCTGTGGCTTATGCACACAACATTGTTTGGTGGATCTCAACTTTCCATTAAAGAACAAGTTATATCAAGCATGTCTGAGGTCAGCCTCGGGAATGGTTATCCTCTAAGGAAAGGTTAGTGTTCCCTTAGTTACCTTCAGATTAATTATGAGGCTCTAGGTACAGTTCACCAGAACACAATGACATACACACTACATTGGCATGGATGTGGGCGGATGAATGATCAGATTATGTAATCAGTTTAATTCCACATTGCTGTTAAATGCTGTCTGAGAGCTTCTGCCTAGTTTTCATTTTATATTCTGCAGTATATATGTCTCCTGTTTCTAATTTTAAGGGTCTTTTCACACTACAGAATTATAGCCCTATGCTTCCAATTTAACTGCCATGGCTGCACCCTTCAGAGTCTTGGGGCTTGTCCTTTAATGAGGCATCAGAGGAGCTCACTGCCTTTTCCTAAGGCTGCCGTCCCAGGATTCCACAGGATGTTGCCCTGGCAGTCAAATTTATTTATTTATTTATTTATTTATTCGCATTTGTCCACCACCCCCCGCCCCCCAATGGCTTGGGGCGGCTCCCAACAGATCAATCATTACATAGTAAAAACGAGCATATCACAAAACCCCATGCAAACCCATCAGAGTTAAAAAAACACAATTAAAAACAGCATATAAAAAAGACAATAGGTCGCGCACTAGGCACAACAGCAGCAGACAATGTTGCAAGGTGAAAGAAGAACTGTAAAGGTCTCGCTGTGTGATTTGAACGGCCCCTTACAACCACTTGTTTCAGATCTATGGGGGCAGAGAGCATTTTCTACTGAATTACTTTCACTTTTTTTGTTTGCAAATTAGGGCTGCTTCTGTTGTTACTTTTTTCTCTTACCACTCCACAAATGTACACAGGGTAAGAATGCAAGCAGACATTCACCTCTTGAACTTATCTAAGAGGCAAGGAACATTAAGAGATTAAGGTACATAGGCATTTCCATAATCTGAGGAATTCTCGCTGCCTTTTGAGCATGCATACAACTTCCTTGGCATCAGGCATACACCATATCCAAATCCCACTCTTCTGGCTTTCAACCAAAGAAGGATTTGCACAGTACTAACTGGCGGACCCTGCCCATGGAGGCACGGTTCCCACGTTCTTAGAGCCATTTGTAAATCTGCAATAGCTTAGGTTTAGAAGGGGTGAATAAAATATTGGATCAGATAAAAGACAAAAGACTCTTGTCAGGCATGTAGCCAGGGGGCTAAGGGGCTTCAGCCCCCCGAAATTCTCAGGGTGGTCCGCGAAAAGGCCTTACTGGTACATTATTTAAACTGTTATGTTTATTCATATCATGATCTGATCACCATGCTCATTATATCCCACATTAATGGGGTTATTGGGGTAACAATACAAAAGGTTTGCTAGGGTAGACCCTCTTCCACCCAGTCTCAGCCCCCCAACCAAACTCAGCCCCCCTGAATCAAAATCCTGGCTACGGCCCTGCCTCTTGTGTTTACTCTTGAGTCCCATCTCCAAAATATCCCTTTATGTATCTAAATGCAAATATAGGTATTCCAAAATCTGAAGTTTCAAACACTCTTGGTCCTAAGCATTTTGGATCAGGGATACTTGACCCAAAGCATTGGTAGTAGAAGCTTTTGTGGGGTAACGACCTCATCAGGTGGGCCATCGGAATTGCCACGCATCGTGGCGAATCTGGCAGTGCCCATCTGGGGGCGTGAGAAGCCCGTCACCTCACGTCCCACTTTGCCCAACTCACCCGAGTCCCCATCCCGCGGGGGAAAGTGTTGGCCACCCGGTTTCCCCCAATTGACCTATTCAATACGGGAAGCCTCCTATTTTGCTGTGGCAGCAACATGCACCAGTTTGCCTATACTTTTACAGTGGAGCTCCACCAGAAGTTGCTCTACTTTGTTGGTGGAAGCCAATAGGCTCAGTCATAAAATTAGCCGAACCAGAGCATGCCGTCAAAAAGGACCTTGTGTGATGAGGTCATAAGTCTTCTTACTCAGATGTAGAAGTGTTTGTGTGGATGTTTTAAGGAATTTTCATTACTACAGTATTTTCCTAAAATACTAAAATCTGATAATTTCATTGTTTTTGTATTGTCAGACCAGATCCAAAATATTAGACTTGTCACACATCACCTGGTGGATATGCAGATTGCAAGTGGATACTCTGAACCCGCTTGGAAAGTTACCTAAGCTTTGATCAAAGGGGCATCCCCTTCAAAAACAAACAGTCTGTTTCTTAATGAAGGCAAGAAGAACAGTTTATTAGAGTACAGTGAAGTAGGGTTGCCATTTTTTGATATAAGAAATAAGGGACATTTACGGGATTTTTCACAAAAATAAGGGACATTTCATAAAAACTAGAAACTCAAATGTTAGGTATAAATAGTTTTATTAACAGAATAAGATAATGATTGAAACTCACAAAAGAAACTGACTTACACCCTCTTAACAGTACATGGTATGTTTCTGCATGCTTTGTCGTGCAGAAAAAACATTATTAGAACTACCATATTTTCTCCATCTGTATTTAGTACTTGACTTTGCTGACTTTAGAAGTGCCCTGTCTAAACATTAAAATAAAATAAATTTTATAAGACAGTACACCTTCATGATTATTATGTCAATAGTTAATGGTATAGTATAGTATGGGATACACAGCATTGTATAGTATTGGGATGCACAGCTAGGCCTATTTTAAGAGTAACTCTCAAGCAACCAGAAACTATCTTTATCCAACATGATCCAACATCCCCCTTGGGTAACGGTTAACTAGTCTACTGTACTTTGAAAAAGTCCTGTATCGCCTCTTCCTTCCAACGGGGATGCAGGCTGCCCTATGAGTTGGAATCCCCGGGCAGGCATTGCCGTAGAAACCACAGCGCGCACCTTCCTCTGGTCAACCCCGCCCAGTCCTGTCCTGCTAGTCAAAAATAAGGGACAGGGCCTGAAAATAAGGGACACAAATTTTAGGTCCATAATAAGGGACGTCCCTTAGAATAAGGGACATATGGCAACCCTACAGTGAAGTCATGCAACATTCAGCCATATGCGGATAAAGGTTAGTTTAGTTCTCACAATGAAATTTGCATCATCATCAGTGGAGGAAAATGGTCTTTTGTTGCAATGGAGGGTGATTCCATTCTGTCCTTGAGTAGTTACATTTTGCATGTTTAAAGGCGGGTGAGAACTGGTTTAGGCTGCTGACATATTATTACAGATCTCAGCACATTCCTTTTCTCTCATGCTTTATACAAAAATGAGGGGAGATGGAGGTGCTTTGGTTCTAAATAAAAATATCTTTTAACTCTATATCCATAAGCTTCTCTAAAGCTTAACAGTAGTTTTTAACCAGTATTAGGAAAGCCTATTCTTCAGAGTATCTTTTACCCCCTATAGTACATATGCACACGTGGAGCTACACATATATCCATTCTTGATCACTTGGATGTCTGTCAAGGATAAGTCAAGATCAGGGGTGAGCAACTGGAGGAATGACGGTGAACTCTCTCTTCACTTTTGATAACCAAAACAAAGACATCACTGGACTCAAGATTTCCTTTGTTCTATGTACATGGGTTGTGCACCTAGAACCACTTTTGAGTCTCAGGGTTTTCACTCCAAAACAAAGTAGATCAAGCAAGCTTCGGGTCTGCCCATCATCCTTAGGGCTTGGGTTCCTTTCCTTAAGTGTGTCCCCCTTCCCTTCCAAGGGCTCTCATCCAAAGTAGGAACTGGGCAAAATTATACTGTATTTGGAAGAGAGTTTTGTCCAGCGTAAGGGTGGGGATGTTACAGGACTGCAGCTCCCATGATGTCATATGTTGCCTATGTGGTGCCCCAGGTGGTGCAGTGGGTTAAACCCCTGTGCCGGCAGGACTGAAGACCAACAGGTCGCAGGTTCGAATCTGGGGAGAGCTCCTTCTAACAGTTCCAGCTCCTTATGCGGGGGCATGAGACAAGCCTCCCACAAGGATGGTAACACATCGAAACATCCGGGTGTCCCCTGGGCAACGTCCTTGCAGACGGCCAATTATCTCACACCAGAAGCTACTTGCAGTTTCTCAAGTCACTCCTGACACGAAAAAAAAATGTTGCCTATGCCAGCCAGGCCTGATCAAATGTGCATCGATCTGAATAACATCTAGAGAAGTGGTTCTCAACCCGTGGGACCCCGGATGTTTTGGATTTCAACTCCGAGAAATCCAAACAGCTGGTAAACAGGCTGGGATTTCTGGGAATTGTAGGCCAAAATACCTGGAGCCCACAGGTTGAGAATCACTGTTCCAGAGGGCTATAAGTTACCGACCAGTAGACTCTGTCCCGCTTCATGTCTCTGAATACCTTTCATAGATAAATAAGTATGAAGACTTCCCCTCCTCTTTATGTTTTCTTACTATCTACAGTGCACAGGGCCCTTTTTTAATAAAAAAAAAGCTCTGCAAAAATATTGAAAAGGGTTGATCAACCGGAAACAGAGGCGCTTGTACTCCCCACATGTAGGCCACTGTGAGCGTGTGCACATCAATGCTGCGATGCGCGTCAGGGGACACCCCTTCAGGGTGAATCAAGGATGCTGCACGAGAAGAGAAGGGAGGAATGCTCCAGAATGAGGAATCACACCTATCAGCAGCAGCTGTTCTTCACCCTCAGGTAATTTGACTGTAAAACCCTGAAAACTGTAAAAGGCTGCAGCCTTCTCAGGAGATACACGATTTCTGCAGATTCCTTCGGAAATGATTGTGGAGCCAGGACAAGCCCAGAAGCACAGGTGGCCTGAATTCTTTAATTAAGCGAGGCCCTGTTAACCAGAGAGAGAGAGAGAGAGAGAGAGAGAGAGAGAGAGAGAGAGAGAGAGAGAGAGAGAGAGAGAGAGAGCTGTTCAGCAGGCAAGCTAGGTAACTGCAATATTTATAGGCCCAATTCCAAATCAATTTCCCTGATAGGCAAGTGCAGCAGCCACGTCACTCCTATTAGGATGCAGGCGGCAAGGTGCTGTTGCCATGGGGATCTCTTGCCATCGCAGCCTTGTGCAGGAAGGGCTTGGGCAAGGCAGCTCCAGCCTTCATTAATCTGAACAGAAAATACCATGACAGGGAACAGCGTTGAGGGGGGAGAGAAAGGTCAGGAGTGGGATTCTCTTCCGAAAGGGGCCCGAGGCAGGGCTAGTCTAGGGACAAGCCCTCCTTGCATGAAGGGGGAAATCTTGCAAGGATAAAAAAGAGGAAGGCATGAGAAGCCGGGGGGGGGGGGGTAAGGATGTGGCAGTACCTTTAAGAGACTTCTTGTGAGGCTTCAAACCATTTCTGATTCATAGCGACCCTGAAAGTGTGTGACTTGCTCAGGCCCCATCTACACTGCCATATAATCCCCTTTCGGATTATCTGCTTGGAACTGGATGATATGACATTGTAGATCTATGGCCGAACCAGGAAGCCCCAAATCCAGGAGATCTAACAGCAGAGAGTCCCCAGTATTCCTTTTGGCCCATGGCCTAAGTTGCACCAGTACCAGACCTTTTTTTCCCCACTTCTGCCCCACTCAGTTCCATACATCACACTGCACCAACTTCGTCCCTCCCAGTACACCCAGCCACCGTTGCTTCCCCTCACCCCATCTGCACAACATTTATACAGCCAAATAGACATGAAAGACATTTTAGCTAACATCAAACAGCATAACAATGAAACCAGGACATTTCCCCCAGCACCACCAAAACCCCACACATGGCAACAACACATTGAACCCCATAAACAGACCAGGGTCTTCAGCTGCAGGGAGTTCCACAGTTCCTTTTTCCTCCATCTTGGGCCGGGTGGCACAAGAACAAAAAAGCCCACAAAATGGCCCCTTCTTCCTCTCTCTTTACCTCTGCCTGAGCTCCATTTTCTCCTGACACAACAATAGCCACTGCAGCAACAGCAAGCACCCATTTCCTGTAAGCAACATCAGTTTTCCCCTGAGGGCATCACCTGCCCTCGGCCACATTGTTCAAAACAATGACTCACACAGCTGCTCCAAAGGTGGGGGGCACAAGTGACCTTTTTACCCAGTCACCATGAGGAGGATTTTCACCACAGTTACCAGTTTGAGAGATCTAGTTTCTCCAAGTACACTGGCCCATTTTGCCCTTTTCTTCCTGCTGCATTTCCCCGGACCATTCCTGGACTGCTCTCCCAAGCTGATTCCAGCAAGAGCCTTGCTACATCTCACAGATCATGAACCCACAGAGACCCCCTTTCTGGGTAAGCCGTGTCCGATGTTTTCCGGAGGGGTTTTGCCCAGATTGCAAGGGGACTGAAAGGGAACCCAGGTCTTTTGGGCTTTGGGAGAAGCAGTTCACCAAGGACACTCCCCAGTTGAACATTCCCAGCCTTTTCCCTTCTGACCACATGGACTTTGTGACTCTTTTGCCGCTCTACTGCACTCCAGGAGCCATTCTGCCCCTCAGGACTTTGTAGTTTCCCCAAGGACGCTTCTTCACTTGGACCTTTCCTGCTTTCTCCTTTCACACCATGGACCCTCAGTGACTTTGCCTCTGCTTGGCACCCCAGCCCCAAAAGGCTCTACAGTTCTCAAGGACCATGGAGGACTACAACTCCCAGGAGGTGCCTGTTTTGAAGATCATTACTCTGGGAGCAACAGCTGCTTGGGAATGTATTTGGGGATGATTGCTGGGGATCTCTGTATTGTGTTGCCTATTTTGTACCCCTTTGTGTGTTCCCTTTTTGTGTCAATGTAACTTCTAAGTTAATGCCCTCAGCAGAGCGTTCCAAGGATGAACAGCGCAATAATCCATTTTTCTACTCAATTTTACCCTGCACAGATAATAACCTTGGGGAAGGGACGTTGGGTTTCTTCGTGGGGTGAGGCCCACTCTTTATGCCCAAGACTTCCCTGCATAGGTCCCTCTTATTCTCGGAGCTTGGCCAATAATAGGGAATATGTAATGGTCATGTAAACAGACCCAAAACACGGTTGCTTCATGCGAGCTTCGGAACCTCGCAGCCAGCCCCAATAGCTCTCTCAGGACCATTTTAAACTAAGCAACCATGCTTCCAAACCCTACCAGGACTCTATCTGCGGAGAGTCCCCCTGGTAAACAAATAATACATTTTCTGGCCAAATGATGCTTTTTTTCTCCAATATGGGAGGGAGGTCAGGTGTTCTGTGGAACATAGATTCCGCCATTATGAGCCTGGATCCCCCCCGCTCGTGTCTCCCCTTGGCCTCGGAGCTGGACCCCCAAGGGATCATGGGCTCTGGCAAACCCCGAGTCACACAGCCACCCCATAGCTGACCAGAGTGGGCTTCGGACCCCCGCTCGCCGGCTGCAATAAGTTATACTTTGGCCATTTTTAACTGAGAAATCATGCTTCCCGCTAGACTGAAACTCTCAACACAAAGGAGTTTCAGCCAGGACAAAAGATTCCCATTAAGGCACTCAGGACAAACAATAAACAGGAAGGTGGGCTTTCACATCGAAGGCCCTCCAGCCGCAAGGTATCTCAGCCATAAGTTACTTCCTCCACCCAGCCGTTTCTCCCTTTGTGTCTTTTCCGCCTTGCTAGCTAGCTAGGATAGGCTCGTTCGAATTCTGGCGCTTCTCCTATTGGCCAAAGCGCGGTCTCCTCCTGGCTCAGCTGACTTTGACAGCCAGGCCAATCAGCTGAAGCTACACATGGAAGGGGAAGGCGCCCGATTCAAATGTAAATGACTGCTTTTGACTGCTTTTCTATATATTGGACTGCTTTTCCATTAAAGACTATGTTTTTTGCCTTTGGATTCCTGGCATGGCATTGCATCCTATTCAGCTGAATTAGATTCTTCTCTCGGTAGTGGCGTTCTTCCGTCTGGGTGAGCATTGATCTGGGTTTCTTTGGGATTTGTAGTTCTGGGAAGATCATCCAGATTTTGGGCCTCGATCCTCGCTTTTAGGGGTGGCCTGGGCTCTCTCCCCTTAAGGGAAGGCCCCCAAAACGTGGTTCGGTAATAGATCCAGCCACCATGAGTGTCCGGAGTCACAGTCCAACAATCAAACCATTACCCCACGCTGGTCTTGAAAAAGTCACTGGTCTTTATTTTAGCTTTAGCTTTCACAGATATAAACTGACTTGATCAGGTGCAGAACAGAGTGATATTAAGACCTCAGGTGTATAGCCTATTGAAAGAGTTGTGGGAGTCGGGGGACAGAATGTAATAAGACTCATAAAATATAAATCGTGTTCCTAGCCCTAAATTTCCAAAGAGCCGGGCAAGGTAATACAGGTCTTTGAGATCTTTACAGTAGTCAATGAGCGTTGAGATGTGAAATCAATAAATCTGCTTACCAAAAGTCAGTTTCCCTGGGCTCAAAACTCTGTGAAGATACCTTTTGTTGTATGAGCACGTGAAGTCATTGCCTTTGTTCATAGATCTATTAATGGATTGGAATTTGTGGATGTAATTCAATCCATCTGTTTCTCTTTCTACTCTTCCTTTGTAGAGTAATTTCCCATTTCAAGGACAACAAACTGTAACCCCCTTTTTGTATGCCCATAAAGCTTAAAACATTTAGCAAATATATCTACGTTGTTGGGGGGATTTTTTTGGGGGGGGGGGTGTGCGGTGACATGACAGAAGCCTCCCACAAGGATGGGAAAACATCAGAAAGCATCCAGGCATCCCCTGGGCAACATCCTTGCAGATGGCCAATTCTCTCACACCAGAAGCAACTTGCAGTTTCTCAAGTCGCTCCTGTGTCACCATTTTTCTTCCATTTCTGATTTCAGATTTCTGTCAATTCCTGCTCTTATGTTGAGACTGTCCTGTCTGTCAAGTGTTAAGTGTAGAGAGGTACCTTGCTGGCACAGGATGGCATATATCACCTTGGAAGAAGAACAAATAAATGCACATCTGGTGTTATGCGTTACTGGCTCCTGTAATATTGCTCCCAGAGTAGATGTGGGGACAGATGTGGCATAAAGCCATTCATGGTAATGAGAGCTCGCATATGGCTTTGGGGCAGAGTCTTGTACCTGCATTACCATCAATATAATGCATTCTTTTGTGAGTGATCGTTCAAGATTTGGAGGCTGTCTGTAAGTCAATAGAGACCTGCTTGTGAAAGGCCTGTGTTGCAGTTCATTGTTGATGTGCTTGAGTTGTTTTAGCAGTCAAGCAGGGAGAGCCAGCTCATGTAATGCTCAGGCAGCCATGCCGACCCCCCATATGCTTAGCTTCCAAGGCAACACAGGCTTACAGCCTCATCACACTAAAGCATGGGTCCATGTTAAATCAGGTTTCTGCCTCCTACAGAATTCTGAGATACGTAGTTTAGTGAGACCCAGGACCTATCTGGACGAGCAGTTTAAAGGCCTCTCCCTAAACTACAAGCTCCAACTGTTGTGATCCAGACCACTTTAAGAAGCCAGGCACAGTAAAGTTAACCGTTAGAGTTTATTTACAAGCGTCCCAAACTATAGACTCCTCTCTCTCAGCCTCAGGCTCAACTACAACACCAGCTGTGCTCCTCCGGATGTTTTGGACTTCAGCTCTCATAGTTCCTAACAGCTGGTAAGCTGGCTGGGATTTCTGGGAGCTGAAGTCCAAAACACTTGGAGGAGCACAGGTTGAGAAACATTGCTGTAATGTGATGCCTTAATCTGCTTCAGGGTTAGAGTTGTTTCACACAAGCAGAGTTATAAAATTATGATTCTACTTTAACGACCATAGTTGCATCCTGGGGAATCCCAAAGTTTGTAGTTTAGTCAAAGGCACAAGCCGAGACCTGTTTGGCTCAGGGCTTTATGAAGCTCCTCCCTAAATTTGAACAGTGGTAATAAAAGAGGCATCAAAGCACTTTAATAGTGTGGTGTGAAAGAGTACTTGGAAATTAAAACCATGAGCTAGAAGGGAACCTGTTTCAAATTCTACCTCAACATTAACTCTCAAGGTAATATATCCTTAACCAGCCTCTGTTTTATTTATCTCACTCCGTGTTGTGTTTAGAAGCCTCAGAAGGCAAGGTTATATAGGCGCTAATATAGATTTAAAAATACAGCCCATATTGTTATGTAGTTCCTGCTCTGAACCTTTGCAGACATACAATAGGAAGCCTGGGGTGAATCATCTATCCCTAGTCCAGAAGTTTTAACAAAGCTGTGTCCTGAATCAGGGAACAAATTGGCTGCAAACATTGCACCCGGTCACACACTGACTCCCAGCACATGCCATCCATGCTGCACGTAAGGTGTATCAAACAGCTCAGGTGAGAGAATATGGTACAAAGAAAACAGGAAGTAAAGACTTGCAAAGATGCTCAGACAGGATTGATTTATTGGATGACGTAATATGCCCACCATGCTTCTGCACCGCCTTCTTCAGATCTAAACTGCACGCTCTGAATGAACCGTGACAATATGTGGAACACGATTTTTGTTTTCCCTGAAGGCAACAGCAATGTGCCAAAATGCTTGGAACAACATCCTGTTAGAATTCAGTTTCCACTCTGAGCATCATTTCATCATTAGGGTTCCTAGTGTTAAAGGTGCTTCCCTTCCTTTTTTCAGTACACCATTGTGAACCTTGTGTGCAGAACATTTAATGCATGGAATGGGAGTTTTTGCAAATGTACACTTTTTCTAATGTCTAAAGCAACTGTAGCCATGCCAAAATAAACCCATTTCAGTTGGAAGCCCGATTGGTGCCAAGGCTGCCACATCACTTTGGCACCAGGTGAAAATGTAACTATTTCCTAGACCAGGGGTGCTCACACTTTTTCAGCATGCAAGCTACTTATAAAATAACCAAGTCAAAATGATCTACCTACCCACTACAAAAATGTGGAACATATAACACAATATCTGCTTTGAACTGGGTTTTCTGAGTCTACACTGCCATATAATCTGATTCAAAGCAGATAACATGGGATTTTATTCAACTGTGTGGAAAGGACCTCAGATAACCCAGGGCCGGCAGCACCTGGGCAGCGTCGGGAGACTGCAGGACGGGACTGAGCCTCCCGCCCTGCCTGCGATCTACCAGGATGCCCTACGTGATCTACCAGTAGATCGCGATCTACCTAATGAGCACCCCTGTCCTAGATCCTTTGAGGCCCATTTAAAAGGTGAAAGTAAAGGTTTTCCCCTGACATTAAGTCTAGTTGTGCCCGACTCTGGGGGTTGGTACTCATCTCCATTTCTAAGCCGAAGAGCCAGTGTTGTCCTTAGACACCTCGAAGGTCATGTGGCTGGCATGACTGCATGGAGCGCCATTACCTTCCCACTGAAGCGGTACCTATTGATCTCCTCACATATGAATGTTTTAAAAATGCTAGATAGGCAGAAGCTGAGGCTAACAGCAGGAGCTCACGCTGCTTCCCGGATTCGAACCTGCGACCTATCGGTTAGCAAGTTCAGCAGTTCAGTGGTTTAACTCACTGCACTCCCCAATTGGTTTCACACAAACCTTTACATGCACATGGTTTTAAATCACTGCAAACCATTTCAACCAGTTGTCTTCTGCTTTTTAACGAATTGTTTAAGAGATCTTAAGCCTTTAAAAGCATTTCGTTTTTGCACTGTTTACTGGTTGGGTTTATTGCACACTGCCCTGAAATCTTTGGATGGAAGGTGGAAAATATTGGCTTTTATTTAATGCTGATACTGGAATGATAACTGTTACACTGTGACCATACAGATTCATTCTACGCCAGTGGTTCCCAACCTGTGGTTCACGGAACACCAGTGGTCCAAAAGAACAAAATATGGTCAGTCGGCGTCGCCTCACCATTACTACACCATTGCCTTGAAGCCACATGGCAACGAGAGCAACTTGTCTAATGAAACCCTCTTATAGTGCCAAGACAACTGGGATGTTGGGAAGGGAGAGATTGAATACCTACGAAAGATTACTACTACCACATGAGCTCTAGATTATTAAATATAGTTTCTGTGGGTGAACAGATGGCGACTACTGGGTGGCATGTGTTCTGTATCAGAAACTAGAGCTGATGTGGACTATCCAATGCAATTTTATGAATCAGCAACCCAAATAAACAAACCAAATCGAGAGCTGACCAAAAATTAATTTGTAACCCTTTTGGTACTAATGTTGGTGCATGGTCCCTGGTCAAAATGGTCCCTGGTCAAATAAAGGTTGGGAACCACTGTTCTAGATCCTCAGAACTTGAGGAAATTACCTTTAGGATTACAACTCCCAGCATCCCCAGCCAAGATGGTCAGTTCCTCTGTCAGTGAACTGGTAAATCTGCTGTTTGTAATTGTTGGGGTTTTTTTCCCATTTGGGCTATCCAAGGCACTAGGCTTATTAGAAGAGATGCATTTCAGAATCCAGAACAGATTCACTGCTCTAATGAGATGGAAGCCACCAGCTACTAGTGACTATATGTAGTATGAATAAAGCTAGAGCTGAATAGAAAACTACAGACAGCATAAGCAAACATGTTTATTAATATTATAGAATCATGGAACAGAGTTGGAAGAGACCTCGTGGGCCATCCAGTCCAAGAAGCAGGAAAACCGCATTCAAAGCACCCCCGACAGATGGCCATCCAGCCTCTGCTTCAAAGCCTCCAAAAATTAGTGCAATTGAAGGAGGAACTTTTCTGAAGATAATTTGTATGCCATTTAAAACATGCTTGGGTAGGGGAAATCTGAAAAGGAGAATATCTTATCAAATAGTAACTGGCAAAAGTTGAGCGGTTCGTGACAGCAATGCAGTTTGAAACAGTACACTTTGCATCCTCCAGTTTTCTGTCGTGTGGCAACGTAGTAGTCTGCTCAGATAGCTGAGGTTATATCAGTTAGTCTGTGAGAAGCATCAGATCTGGAGGATTACAGGATTTGATTTAGTATATTCCCTGCCAAACCTGCCATCCCACAAAGGGGGTAGAAAGCAAAAGTAACCAAATGCTTGACTCCCAATGTAAGATCTTACTCTCCAGACCTGTTGTTTCCTCTTTTGGCTTCTCAGTTTTGCTGGCAGTTCAGTGACACTCTGACCCAGAGATGAATGCACTGTGGTGCTTTGTAGGTTGATCTGTCACATGAGCTGTCTGTTTCAAGCGCTGTGTGCAGCTCTGATGCTACGGTGATTCCGTAAGTGGTTTCTATTTTTGTCTCCTGGTCACTGGGCATTGCCATCTCTTAGCCTTTCTCTTCCTGTGTGTTTCACAATGAGATTATTTTGCTAATGCCCCAGATAGCAGCAGATATATTTTGCCACTGTTTATTCCCTCAAACTTCAAAGGCAAATCCATCAAGATAAATTCTGAAATCCTTTTTGCCCTTATTTGTTGTTTTTCTTACCCCACATCAGTAACAAGACTGCTGCGTATTAACTGATTTTTTTACCTGGTTTCCATCTTTGTTTTTTATTCATTTAATTAAAGAGAGCTACCAATTTAATTTGAGTGAAAGACGCAAAGCATGCTGCTAGGGATGAAGAATTTGGGAACTGTAGTTCAAAAAACAACTTTTCTGAGCTCAGTTTGATTGTCAGGAGCATAGTGTAATCCTGACAAACATTAAACAAGAACTAGCTCTAAATCTTTAGCTGAAAGTAACAGCAGAGTTCCCCACTGCCTGGCCAGAAAAAAAGAAAAGAAGATGTGATCAGGACAGGACACTGGTTATTGGAGAACCCCATTTAAAGCAGAGTGGAAGAAAAAAGTCCTTTTCCTTGGAAAAGTTTCATTGGTTGGATTATAACTGTCATGTGTTGTTTAAAATAAATCCAATCTTAAAAACTTTGGCATAGACACCAAGAACTGGGAAGTCCTAGCCCTTGAGCGCTCTAGCTGGAGGTCAGCTGTAACCAGCAGTGCTGTAGAATTTGAAGCATGGAGGGTGAAATAGAGAAAAGTACCAAGAGGAAGGTGCATCAAGCCAACCCTGACCGGGACCGCCTTCCACCTGGAAATTGATACACTCACTGCGGGAGAACATGCAGGCCAAGAATAGGGCTTCACAGTCACCTACATACCCACTGCCAGGACACCGCACTTGGCGGACAGTCTTACTCGGACAATGAGGGATCATCTAAGTGGGATCACCTATTGTGTTGTTTTATATGCTGATCTGCTGTTGTTTTTAACCACTGTTGTGTTTTTATTGTGCCTTGCACGGCTCTTGTGAGCCGCCTCAAGCCCCCCCCGGAGTGGCGGCATAGAAGCCTGAGTAATAAATAATTAAATAAATAAAATAAGTAAGTAAAGACTGGGAAAGTTAAAAACAGAACTAGAAGTTTTTCCTCCATTCAGAGACTATCTTGGAAAAATTTCTTGATGTGTGCAACTGTTCCCAGGTGTTTTTAAAAAACTGAGCTGAAAATGTGGAAAACATGGCCATATAGCCAGAAAAACCTACAACACCCCAATGTGGAAAACCAATGTAATTAAGCAACTTCCATAAATTATAAGGGGAAAAATGCTTTTTTCTGTTCAACACAGATCTTGGAAGACAGAATTCCAGCGAAATAAGTATCTAATCTTTTAGACTTTATAACTTGAATAAATGGCTCTGAGCAAGTGTAGTGGATGCTTAACGTGCTCTCCTTAAAGTCATCACCAGGGGCCACCCCTAGGCCTCAGGATTAGGCCCCGAAATCTCAGAGCCTGGGAAGCCCCTAACTTGGCAGCCCTAGTCACAGCAGCAAAGTCTTTGAAGCCTGAGAAAGAGGCAACACCTTGAGTAGAACAAGCAAGAGGAGATTGTTTCTGGAACAGAGAGGAGGTTCTCAGTCTCTGGGCTTCATGGCGCAAGACTCTGATATTCTGATATCGATGACCTTTTTTCCCATCTCGTACCTCTTGTAATACCACTAACTCTTAAAACTGAGGTTTGCCAGATCACATTGATTTCTCTCCTCCTACATGTAAACATTTAAAAATAATGCATGAGGCACACAATCTAGTAAAATGGAACAAATAGATTCATTTGGAGTAATCTGGGCACCTTCTGTTGTTTTGCTTTTATGCGTGTGCTAGAGCAGCCATGAGTCATCCCACCTTTAGCGGCATGTTCTAGCTATAGCTTTGTGCTTGAAACCAAAATAAAAATACAATATAGCCTCTCTAAGAGCACTTCATGCTGTATGAAATCAGAGCTTGAAAACGTTCCTTTTCGGTATGTGGCTCCTTAGATATTGGGTGCTGTAGTACCAAAAATGTACTTTCCCAAGCAGTGCTTGGGATCAGATATCAGATGTGCCAGGTATACCTCAGCTTGATTTATAATGTAGATGTGTATCCCACCCCTGTCTCTTTGCTATGCAAATACACCTACAACTAGCTACTCTTCCCTTTTTATTGTTGCATCCAAAGGGAGATGGAGAACTGTTGTGCTTGACAGGCTGATAAAAGGCAGTGGAGATAATATGGAAGGCTGACTCTCTGCAGAAAATCTAGGCAGCTTGGACTGACTCATCAAATCCCAGGAGCCTGGAAGCATTCGGCAGAAATGTCACACAGGCCTCCTGCATATTAATCAGGAAGCCGTGGGGAGCTCCTTCTCCGAACCTCACTCCCCAGCCAGGTCTCATCTCTACTTAGGCAAGTGATCCATTTTTGTCATTTGCTTAGAAAGATGTTTACTACTTGGATCTTAACATTTCAATCTGTTACTTTTTCGATGTGGGGATGCATGAATCAAATGCTCCCTTTGCAGTGGGAAATAATAGAGAAAATAATAATGTACTTTTTTATAAGACACACAAGACCATTTATATGTGTTTGTATAAGCAAAAATGTGATTCTTCCTTGTCACATCTTTCATCATTATTCAAAACTTTCAAAGGGAATAGTTATAACTACAGTTACCAGAGTGAAAACTGGATTGAACACCCTCTAATGTTTGTGTAGAAAAGAGAGTTTTGAGCAGTTGCTGCTTGTGTGGCAAGGGTTATAAGTAAAATGGCAAATCCTAATTATATGAAACACGGCATCCTGCCCTCTGTGGATCCTCAGAGTTCACTTGATCTGTACAGATACATCCAAGCTGTTGTTTGTTTGTTTGTTTATTTATTTACAGTATTTATATTTCACCTTTTTCACCCCACAGGGGACTCAGGGCGGATTACAATGCACATATACATGGCAAACATTCAATACCATTTAGACATACAACATATATAGACAGACACAGAGGCAATTTAATATTCCAGTTTTTCCGGCTTCATGAGGGTATGCCCGATTCCGGCCACAGTGGGGGCTGCCGCTTCACTGTCCACTTGTGACACCGAGTCCTTTGATGGACTACTTCCTCATTCTTCTGCATGCTTCTGGAAGGTTTTATAGCATCGTAAATAAGTTAAATTAGCCTCCCCGCATAAAGAAGTACCTAAATTTCCTACTTGACAAATGCAACTATCTTTTGGGCTATCTTTTGGGCTGCATAGGTCAACACAGGGCCGTAGCCAGGATTTTGTTTCGGTGGGGGCTGAGTTTGGTTCGGGGGCTGAGACTGGGTGGAAGAGGGTCTACCTAGCAAATCTTTTTGTATTGTTATCCCAATAACCCCATTAATGTGGGATATAATGAGCATGGTGATCAGATCATGATATGAATAAACATAACAGTTTAAATAATGTACCAGTAAGGCCTTTTCGCGGACCACCCTGAGAATTTCGGGGGGCTGGCCCCCGTAGCCCCCTGGCTACATGCCTGGGTCAACAGCAAGCTAGACTTTTGATGGTCAGAAGCTTACTCTGACCCGGGCTGGCTTTGAACTCATGACCTCTCGGTCAGTAGTGACTTAATGCAGCTGGCTACTAACTAGCTGTGCCACAGCCTGGTCCTCTTTGACAACTTGAGACCTGGAAATCATGACAGAGATTGCTTTTTAAGTAGTGACCATTCATGTTGGGCAGTGATACCCACCCAGACTTTGGTCCTCCAGGTTTTTTGGATCTCAACTCCCAGAAGTCCCAGTCAACTTGACCAACAGTCAGAAATTCTGGGAGCTGAAGTTCAAAATAATCAGAGTGCTAAAGTATGGGAACTGTTGATATAATCTGGAGAAAAAGCTTCTCTCCAGATGTTGCTGCGCTCCACTTTACCCCAGCCAATTCCAGTCTGGCTAATGGCAAAGCATGATGGGAGTGGTAGTTCATCAACATCTGGAAGGTTCCTAGCCCTGAGGAAACTTAAACAAAAACTATGTGAGCACCCCAAAATGCAAACATCAACTTTTAATAAGGAATACAAACTATCCTGTAAAGAAGAAAAATGGTGGAAAGTGGGTTTGTGTCACCTTTAAGAATTATTGATTTATTGTTGTTTCTGTTTTCTTCTCTTCACTCACCCACCCACTCTTTTTAACCCACCAATTTCTTCCTATGTTTTTTCTTCTTCCTGTTTCTCTTCAGTTGTTAGTACACCTACCCATTTTCAGTGGTTTTAAACATTGTTAAAATGACTGTTTTAGTTCATATATATATATGAAATTTATTTCTGTATGAACTTTAATGGATGACAATCTATTTCTGCAAAAGCATAGGATTCGGTCTTCAGATAGATAGATAGATGCACATAGATGGTGAGATCAGTGTACAGCCTGATTCAACATTGAAATTAATGTTGTGAATTCATCTCCTGCACTGACCAAATAGTTGAGGAGCCCCAATGTTGTGAGTAAAACCAAAATAATGCACTTATCAGAATGACACAGAAACTGAGTTAGCATCTGAAATTGTGGAAGTTCTTGTCTCTGTCTTTTGATCCACATTTTGGAGCTGTTTATGATATGGGGAGCAGTTGTCAGTAAGTCACTACAGCCTGTCACCAAGTCTGCAAGAGGGTTGTTGTTGCTTTGTCCAGAATACATTGCAGCTTGTGTAGGCTGCATTTCAGTTTTCTCATCTTGGAACGCTATGGGACAATTAGTAATGGTCTGCTACTTCCCATTTTGAGTTCATCCAAATCTTGCATTATTAGTTTGAAAACCCCCACCCCCACCCCCAATCTCATTGGATGGCACTGTAGTTTAAAAGAATGCGTATGCAAGAAGTTTATGAAGGTTTATGTTTAAGATTAAAAAAATTTCTCCTGATATTAAGTCCAGTCATGTCCGACTCTGGGGATTGGTGCTCATCTTCATTTCTAATCCGAAGAGCCGGTGTTGTCCATAGACACCTCAAAGGTCATGTGGGCAGCATGACTGCATGGAACACTGTTACCTTCCCACCAGAGCGGTACCTATTGATCTACTCACATTTTTTTGTTTTTGAACTGCTAGGTTGGCAGAAGCTGGGGCTAACAGCGGAAGCTCACGCCATTCCCCGGATTCGAACCTGCGACCTTTTGGTCAACATGTTTAGCAACTCAGTGGTTTAACCCACTGCGCCACCAGGGACTACGTTTATGATTAAGCTTTCCTGTTATTTTATTCTGTATCCCCTTTCATTCTAATCTCAGCCACTACAGGCAGTCCCTAAGTTAAGAACAAAATAAGTTCTGTAGGTTTGTTCTTGAGTTGAATTTGTATGTAAATCAGAACAGGTACATTTTGAAAGTGTAACTCCAGCCATATATATAATAACAAGCCATTTTTTTCCAATTATCAGGGATAGAAAGTGAATTGAAATCTTCTGAACAGGGGCAAGGACAGCAAAACAAACACAACAGGGGAGTTGAGCCTTCCCTATACTATCCAAACTCCCTCGATGGACTGTCACCTTGTCGTGGTGAGGGGGCTTGCGTGTTCCAATGAACTTGCGGGCACAACGACTGGAGTCATGCACTCCCAGGAGTGGCCACAGGGGAGGTTCCAGACCAAGCACAGTCCGAAGACCCAAAGACCAACGGCGGAGGAGGTGGAGGATAACATGGTACATGTTACAACGGCTGTGAAGGCGGAAGAAGGCTGCAACAGATTGAGAACCCATGGTTGTCGCCTTAAATAACTATGCCACCAGTGGAACCTCATTCTGTGAAGACTGTGTGTTGGTCACTTGTGCACTGACCTCCACACATTAAAAAAAACTCACGTATAGGCGTCTTCCAAGCAAAATAAAAAAAACCCCAACCAACAAAAGTCCCATGGTGATCAGTGAGTGGCGACGGGGACAGGACTGTGAAATTTGGAAGCCCCAAGTCACAGACTAGCACATGGGTGGTGGATACGGACTCACTAATTCTACCTCAAGGTCCGAGGCAGTTCAGTAGTTCGGCAGCTGGATCCATTCTGCTCATCCCTCATGGGGAAGGGGCTATAAAAGGTGCCCTAAACATAGCCTGCCTCTCTTATCCCTGACTGGACAGAAGCAGAGAGTGTTTGAGGACCAGGACATACGTAGGGATACCAAGGTGCTTGTTTATAAATCTATTATCCTCCCAACCCTGCTATTCGCCTTCGAGACATGGACAGTCTACAGATGTCACATGCAACTCCTGGAACAATTCCATTAGCACTGCCTCTGAAAAATCCTGCAAATCTCTTGGGAAGACAGGCAGACAAATGTCAGCGTGGTGGAAGAAGCAAAGACTACCAGCAGTGAAGCGATGGTCCTCCACCATCAACTCCACTGGACTGGCCATGTTGTCCAGATGCCCGATCACTGTCTCCCAAAACAGTTGCTCTACTTCGAACTCAAGAACGGAAAACAGAATGTCGGAAGACAGGAAAAGAGATGTAAAGATGGGCTCAAAGCCAACCTTAAAAACTCTGACATAGACACTGAGAACTGGGAAGCCCTGGCCCTTGAGCACTCCAGTTGGAGGTCCATTGTAACCAGCAGTGTTGTAGAATTTGAAGAGGCACACGTGGAGGGCGAAAGAGAGAAACGTGCCAAGAGGAAGGCGCATCAAGCCAACCCCAACTGGGACCGCCTTCCACCTGGAAACCGATGCCCTCACTGCGGGAGAAGATGCAGATCAAGAATAGGGATCCACAGCCACCTACGGACCCACCAGATCTTGGAGGACCATCATCCTCGGACAACGAGGGATCGCCTAAGTATGTAAGTAAGTAAGTATGCTATCCAAAGCTATATATTACAAATCTCAGGATTCCATAGGATGGGAAGTCATGACCCCTAAAGTAGTATCAAAGTGATACAGTTGTGCCGCATGAAAGAGAACATAATCTTTAAAATACCATATGTATTCTTTTGTTCTCTTCACCTCCTCAACCACACACACACATCTTTTTGCATGCAGGTAGGGACCTCACATTGGGAAGAAAAGTGTTTATTATTGCTTGATTGTCACATTTCCTGAGTTTCAACATCCTATTTTTGACTTCCCTTTTCTGTCATATGCATGGTAAAATGCAAAAGCCCCGTTTGCTTGCCAAATGAACTCTGTCACCCCAGAAAGTGAGATCACTGCTTTTGCTCTAGCATTGGCCCCAGGATATTGCTGCTCTCTCTGCACCCCCACCCCTTAACACAGTATTCACCCCTTTCCTGCTGCCACCCTAGCTATGCAATGCCCTCCGTAAGCAGGGTCACCTGCCACCTCTGTTAACATCGTTACTTTATTCACCCAGGCCATGGAACACCATTCCAAACTTGCTTTTGACATTCCCAGCATTTACACGTTGGGAATGCTCTAGCTGGAGATCCACACTGAGCAGGCTGTTGAGCCTGGTAGCCTACAGGACCCCTTCCAACTCTATGATTCTAGTGTCGATTTGTCAACACACACACACAGCCCTCCTTTGTAAATGCCTGAATCTTTTCTTATGGGGTTCCATTACATTTGTGTATATGCCTGCATTGAAACTTTGGTATAGGTTGACATACCCTTTCGGAAGAGTATTAACTGTAGAGCCATGGTCTCCAGCCTTTTTTTTTGACCAGGGATCACTTTGACCAGGGACCACTCTCCAACATTAGTATCAAAAGGGTTACGAATCACTTTTTGGTCAACTTTACATTCAGTTTGATTATTTGGGGTGCTGATTCAGAAAATTGCATTGGATAGACCACATCAGCTCTAGTTTCCGATACAGAACATATGCCATCCAATAGTCACCATCTGTTTGCCCACAGAAAACCATATTTAATAAGCCTCAGCACTATAAGAGGGTTTTGCAAGACCAGTTGCTCTCGTTGCAACAGTGTAGTAATGGTGAGACCGCGGACCATATTTTAGTTCTTGTGGAACACTGGTGGTCCAGAGACCACAGGTTGGGAACCACTGCTGTAGAGCATGCGTCTTTCCTTTAGATAACTTTATTTTTTAATTTATGTATTTCTGTTTTATGCAGTCATGCTGGAGGTGTCTACGGACAACACCGGCTCTTCGGCTTAGAAATGGAGATGAGCACCACACCCCAGAGTCAGACACGATTGGACTTAATGTCAAGGAGAAAACCTTTACTTTTACCTTTTTATATTTCTGTTTTAATATAAAAGGTATATCCTATCCTTTTGAACCAACACACCCCTAAGGATGATTAAGAAATTAAAGTCAACTTCCATACATGCACACATATTAGAGTGAATGCAATATTCAATTGAATGCAATTATGAACACATTTATTCTTAGCATAGAAATTATGCGTCTCACTGCCTGTTGCTAGGAAACATGAGTGGGTGCTATTACACGCATGTCCTCCTTGTGGGCCCTCTGGGGACATCCCATGGGTATGTGGCTGCCCACTCTGGGACTAGGATTTTGACTTGATTCTGCAGGACTCTTCCTATGTTTCTGCTTTGAAGCTTTCCTAAATAGAAAGGTTTTATTTGCATGACTTCTACTCATATTTGGTTCTCTCTAGATGTAGTATCTTCAACGTATGTAAACATGATTCTCTTGGAATCTTTAGAAGCCATTAATGAGAATATTTACTCTGTTACTTGACTATTAGTATAACAGCAAGCTATAAAGCTGCATGTTGACTTCTTTGCATATACTATACATTTAGCAATTTGTTGTCCATCACAAAAAGAAAAAGTACACATTTTATTCCTAGAACATCACCCAACTGTTCACAAATGAACGCTGGGGTCATTTTGCTGTAATTATCAGGTAACTGAAGGTGTATCTGAACATTGTTTCTTATGAATGCAACTAGGTTTCCCCATCAGGAGAAGGAAAAAGGGTTTTTAGAGGTAAAACTAGAAATTTGGATTTTTTCAAATATTAAAATAATATATCCTTTATGGGAAGGAGAAGCATTATGGAGAATGGAAAAAGGACATTTTTTCCTTATTCAGTCAGTGGTCAAGTTCCGATCCAAAGCAGTGGTTACTGAAGACAGTTTCTGCCATATATGTACTCTGAAAAACAAGTTGGTTGCCATTTGTGACTTCAGAGTTCTCCGTGAATTATTTCCATGGTGACTTGGTGTCCTGCTCTTTTGATTTGATGAAATGATGAATGTTATTGACTGTCCTAAAGAAAACTCTTGACAGTCTAAAAATAAAGGCAGTGACACAGGAAAGGCTGCAATTGTCAGAGCAATTGTGCCATTTTCCCAGTTTCTGAGTGCAGAAAAGATGTCGACTGTTTGAATTTCTGAGTATTAACATTGTCACTCTGTTCTGTGCCCCAGAAATCTCACGTCAGAGACAATGTGTTTACTGGCCAGGTATTTGGCATCTTGGCACTCGGCCAGTCCTTGTGAAGGTCCGACTCCAAACTAGAAGAGAAAAACAATAATCTCCTGTCATCTGAAGCTATCCCTGTTCTGAACTAGGAGCCCCTGTTCCAAATCCCAACCACATCCCAAATAAAATGCAATAAAATAAAATAAAATAAAATAGGGGGCAAGACCTTTTTCACTGTGGCACCTACAGTCTAGAAGCCCTCCTTGTCAAAATAGTTCCACTATTCCCCATCTCTCCTCAGTTGTCAGTGGGTAGGAAAAATTTTAGCAAGCTTTTTATTTTATTTTTTGGTCGTCACTGAGGTTTCCCGGTATTGTTTTGCTTGTCCTTCCCCATTTTAGATCTAGGTCTGTTCTTACTCAGGAAAAATGTCTTTAAAGTTTACTATAAATGGTACCCTGGTCTTCTTAGGGTAGCTAGCTAGAATGGTTAAAAATATAACTCAGGAACCAGATGCAAAATCAGTCACTGTCCACAATTTTAATTCTGAGATCTTAACCACCTCTTTTAACACCAAGACTAATCCCCTATGCCAGGCCTGGGCAAACTTCGACCCTCCAGGTGTTTTGGACTTCAACTGTCACAATTCCTAACAGCCGGTAGGCTGTTAGGAATTGTGAGAGTTGAAGTCCAAAACACCTAGAGGGCCGAAGTTTGCCCAAGCCTGCCCTATGCTCTACTGTCCATTTTTCTTCACACCCTTTGGTTGAGTTAAAAAAAGATTTATGCATAGTATTTCAAAAGCATTGGAGAATGAAGTGAATTACCCTAATATATAAGGATTTTTAGCTAAAGTAGTAAAGTAGTGTCCCGTTAGAAGCTTTCTACCCTTTCAAATAAGTAAATAATAGTTGTGGCAGTAAACATGCCAGTGCCATTCGCTAAAGGAGGGCCTCAAACACTTGTTGATGTTCATATCAAAACATGTTCCGTAAAGCAATGTTTCTCAACTAGTGTGCCGTGAGCGATCATCAGGTGTGCCGTGGGAAATTGGAACCTCCAGGAAGGGGGGGGTCTAGTGTGTTGAAGTATAAAAACCCTAAGAAACCTACCTCGATAAAGGCACAACATTACAAACACCCCCTCCCCACCCGTTATCTACTTGGTCTCTCCCTCTCCATGCATTGGGAAGGCCCGCCTCCCTTTCCCCAAGTAGAGACCTCCTCTTGCCTCCTGGGGTTTCTGTGTGGGAAGTTTGGCCCAGTTCTATCATTGGTGGGGTTCAGAATGCTTTTGATTGTAGGGGAACTATAAATCCCAGCAACTGTAACTCTCAAATGTCAGGGTCTATTTCCCCTGAACTCCAACTGCGTTCATATTTGGACATATTGAGTATTCATGCCAAGTTTGGTCCTGATCCAACATTGTTTGAGTCCACAGTGCTCTCTGGATATAGGTGAACTACAACTCCAAAACTCAAGGTCAATGCCCACCAAACTATTATAGCATTTTCTCTTGGTTTTCTTCTGTGTGAGAAGTTTGTGTCTTTCTGCCATTCCTGCCAGGATATCTATGTTGAGTTCATCGAAACAGGCCCAGGTTTCACACTGAGTGTATAAATACATTTTAAAAACATATTAACTATATGTATTACTGTGTTAGAGTGTCATTTTGGTTGGTGGTGTGCCCCAGGATTTTGCAAATGTAAAAAGTGTGCCACAGCTCAAAAAAGGTTGGGAAACACTGCCGTAAAGAACATTGTAAGACATTTGTACAGAAAATTCACCATATTCCCTAATAACTTGGAAAGCCATTTGGGATTCTGCTCGTACCTTCATTAGTGTCAGGAGCCATGGAAGCTCCTCAAATGTTAAGCTCTTCCATTAGTACAGCAATATTTAAGGAACATTGACTTTTGTCAAGTACCTGACAATCAAGTGGCATGTTAAATTACATTACAGTAATAGATTGTTCTTACATGCATTCAAGGGACAAAATGACTGACATACCTTACCTTATTGTAAGGATTACTAGGACAACATTCATTGTCCATTGGTACAGCCACAGCAATTGCTTCCTTTTCTTTCAATTAATTAATGAAATCATTGGCTGCTGCAATCTGATGTGCACTGCCTTTCTCAAACCAGCTGCATTGTATTTCCATATACAGTAGAGTCTCACTTATCCAACCTTTGCTCATCCAACGTTCTGTATTATCCAACACAGTCTGCCTCCCATCTGGATCCACAGCTGGTCCAATACATTGCGATGTTTTGGTGATAAATTCGTAAATACAATAAGTACAACATAACGTTGCTGTGTACTGAACTGCGTTTTCTGTTGATTTGTTGTAAATGATGTTTTGGTGCTTAATTTGTAAAATCATAACGTAATTTGACATTTAATCAGCTTTTCCTTAGTCCCTCCTCATTATCCAACATTTTCTCTTATCCAACGTTCTGCCGGCCCATTTATGTTGGATAAGCGAGACTCTGATGTATTTGTAGTTATTCATTTGTCTTTGTATCTTTTCTAAAAATACAACCTTCAAGCAGATTCTGCACACCGATCTATTGTCCAGCATTTAGAGCTGTAATGAAAATATATTTTTAGGAGAGCTCTGTGTAGGAACACTTTAAAAAATACTGTGCTTTACAGAGTGGAAAACATAATCTTCCCAGCTCAATGACTTTTGCTGGAGGAAGATTGTGGAAATACATTGTTTATAAGAAGGAGAAAGAAACCTCTAGACTTCTTACATCTTACTGTCATGGAGTCCTTGTTATCAGCTCCAACTTTTTTCACCACAATGAGACTTGGCAAAACAAATGCTCTATATTTCATTTTCGAGGTATTTCTTGCTGAGCATCAGTGAGCTGGAAAATATATATGGCAAATCGTCCATCTCTGACAAAATGCAACCGAGTAGGTGATATGGGACTTTAAGCTGGGACAAGAGTCCTTCAGTGACATCACCTTAGTTCTGTCATATACTTTTACTGGATGACAGCCATTCATTCTGCCAGAAATTGTAATGCACGTATGGCTCCACACCAAGGTTGTTGTAGGCACTACTAGAGCCCCCTCACACAAGATATTATGTTGCAAGAAAATAATTTTCATATAGGAAAAACACTCTGTATCCTAAGAACATATGAACCCAGCTGAATCAGACCATCTAGTTCAATATTTTGTTTCCAGTGATGGTGAACCAGATATCTCTGGAAAACATCTAAGAAGAGCATGAATGTTAAATCCCCTTTCTTACTAGTTTTCTCCTATCCTTTCTCTACTAAAGTGAAGAAATAAAAGGAAAGTTACCATGCAGAAGGAGGTTAGCCAGTGCCGGATTTACCATTGGGTTTAGGTGTGCTTAAGCACAGGGCCCCTTTGGCCAGGGGGGCCCATCTTCCTGCCCCCCCCCCCCAAATTACAATGGATTTTTGCGTATGTGGTGCAATTCTAAATTTGAAGGCGTTCTGTTTCAGAGCAATTCCAGACATAATGATAGAATTGGTAGTCTATGGGAGTGTGCCACAGAGCAGGCAGTCATGGCAGTAACTTAGCAGCATTGAAACCAAATTATTAAGGGGTCTCTCAGTTTTTACGTTTTCAAACATTTACCACTTAGGACCCTAATTATTATCACTGAAATAATATATGTTCAAAAAGGTGAAGCAAAAATCTAATAAATAACGTTTTAATAAATATTTGGATCAATTGCAGTCCCCAAATGAGGTACCTCTTTCAAAATTTCCATTTTTAAAATATTCACTAAAATAACTAACCTAATGTAGATTGTTAGGTTAGGCTAGTTAGGTTAGGTTAAGCAGGCCCGGATTAACACTTTTTTGCACCCTAGGCCACACTTTGGAATTACGCCCCCTTTAAGCCAACCTCCCGCCACCTCCAAGGTCCCCATTCCCACTAGCTGGAAAGCTCCGCTGTGCTCTGAAGGTCTCCTCGGGAGTCGGGAGGCTTGGGGAGAGCGCAGCAGGTGCAAATTTGCTCTAAAGGCGCGCACGAGAGAGAGGGAGAAAGCGAGAGAGAGTGTGTGTGCAAAAGAGAGAGGGAGAGAGAGGGAGAGAGAGCGCGCGAGAGAAAGAGTGAGAGAGAGCGCGCGAGAGAGAGAACGCGAGAGAGAGAGAGAGAGAGAGAACGCGCAAGAAAGAGAGCATGAGGAGAGAGAGAGAGAGAGAGAGAGAGAGAGATGGAGGGGACGGAGCAGAGACTTTGCCGGGAGAAGGAGCGAGGAGGGGCATGAGAAAGGGGGAAAGAGGGGCGCAGACCAGTTGGTTTTTTTGGTCCGTGATCTGTGCGCCCCCCCCCTCCGGCTTGCACCCCTAGGCCATGGCCTCGTTGGCCTTATGGGTTATCCAGGCATGAGGTTTAGTTTGTTCAGTTATTTTTGAGTAACATTTTGGGGAATACCAGGACTACCTCCTTCAGGTAATTAAAGAGTCTCATAACTAGCACAGGGCCTCATTTGTCCTAAATCTGGCACTGAAGATAGCAATAACATGACAAAATATTAAAGAAATAAAGCATTATTCATGATAATCCTTCATGATTTGGCTACTTCTCCAAGGTGGGCCAAAAAGACATTTAAGTTTGTGATCAGAATGTTTGTTTTCACTTACTTGCATTATGTGTTTTCCATCCTGCCATATGACCTTATATCCCATGGGCAGGAGGAAAGGGGGGAAGCGGGGAAAAGCGGCCTTAATAGTGGGAATGCAACCTACCCCGACAAGTTCTGCCTTTGGGGATGGCCAGCCATCCCATGACGTTTCCCCACTTTCCTCCGCTTCTTGCGGCTAACTTCAGTTAGGAGTCAGGGGAACACCCAAGTCCCGAAAACAGACTTTTTTCTCTATTTTCTCATGCTAGCATGACAGATTGCATGCTCGTCCACCAGAAGTGGTTGTGCAATGTGGGAAGACCTCAAGGGGTCTCTGTTGTCCCAGCATGAGAAAACAGTAGGATAAGGTCTTTAGTCTCCCACACATAATTATTTTTGAACCTTGTTTCTTCTGACTGAAAGCTCTCATTCATGACTGGCTTAGAACATAAGAACATAAGAAGAGCCATGCTGAATCGGGCCTCAGCCCATCTAGCCCAGCATTCTGTGTCACACAGTGGCCCACTAGTTGTACACAGGGATCTCTAGCAGAAAGGAGGGCAAAACCCTCACCTGCTCCCGACCCCCCACAACCAGTACCCGGGGAAATCCTGCCTGCCTCCATCAACACAGAGGTGGCACTTGGATGTCCATTTCAGTAGCTACTGATTCCCTTGGTATCCATGAATCTGTCTAATCCTGCCTTGAAGCTGTCCAGGCTGACAGCTGTCACAACCTCCTCTGGAAGTGAGTTCCATAACCCAGTGACCCTCTGGGTGAAGAAATATTTCCCTTTATTAGTCCTAACTTTCCTACCTTGGAGCTTTAGGGAGTGCCCCCTAGTCCTAGTGTTGTGTGACAGAGAAAATATTTTTTCTCTATTCACCCTTTCTATCCCATGCATGATTTTATACACTTCGATCAAGTCACCTCTTAAACGCCGTCTTTCAAGGCTGAAAAGACCAAGGCGTTGCAACCTGATTTCGTAAGGAGCTGCTCCATCCCTTGGATCATTCTTGTTGCCCTTTTCTGTACCTTTTCCAGTTCCGTTATATCCTTCTTGAGGTGCGGTGACCAGAATTGTACACAGTACTCCAGATGTGGCCTCACCATAGATTTGTAGAGAGACAATACAACATTTGACGACCTATTTTCGATTCCCTTCCTGATCATGCCAAGCATAGAATTTGCTTTTTTTTTTACTGCTGCTGCGCACTGGGTTGACATCTTCATTGAGCTGTCCACCAAAACCCCAAGATCCCTTTCCTGGTTTGTCTCGGAAAGCTTTGACCCCATCAATTGGTAGGTGTAGTTGGGGTTCTTTGCCCGATGTGCATGACTTTACACTTGTTTAGGTTAAAATGCATTTGCCACTTTGTTGCCCATTCACTCAATTTCGAGAGATCTAACTGGAGCTCTTTACAATCAGTTTCATTTTTAACTACTTAACTACCCTGAACAATTTAGTGTCGTCTGCAAACTTTGCTACCTCAGAATTTACTCCTACATCCAGGTCATTAATGAATAAATTAAAAAGTAACGGACCCAAAACTGAACCTTGGGGTACGCCACTTCTCACCTCTTTCCACCCAGAGAAATGTCCGTTTATTACCACCCTTTGTTTCCTACAGTTTAGCCAGGTTCCAATCCAGGACAAGACCTGTCCCCTGATTCCATGGCTGAAGAGCTTATTTAGGAGCCTTTGGTGAGGGACTTTGTCAAAAGCCTTTTGAAAGTCAAGGTAAACAATATCGACTGGGTCCCCTTTATCTATGTGTTTATTTACACCTCAAAGAATTCTATCAAGTTAGTAAGACATGACTTGCCTTTGCAGAACCCATGTTGATTTTCCTTCAGCAATGCCTGTTCTTCTATGTACTTAGTAATTTTTTCTTTAATAATGGTTTCCATCACTGGTTTCCATCCCTGATATATCTGTGGCTTGATCCACAGATATATCAGGGTAGAGCAGTCGTTCCCTACCTGTGGTTCATGGACCATCAATGATCCCCAAGAACAAAAATATGGTCTGTGGCCTCACCATTACTACACCATTGCCTCGAAACCTTGCAGCAATGAGAGCAACTGGTCTCACAAAACCCTCTTATAGTGCCAGGGCAATGGGGATGTCAGGAGGGGAGAAGCTGACTACCCACGAAAGATTACTACTATCACATCAGTTCTCGGTTATTAAATATAGTTTTCTGTGGACGAGTCGATGGTGACTACTGAATGGCGTATGTTCTGTATCAGAAACTAGAGCTAATGTGGTCTATCCAATGCAATTTTCTGAATCAGCGCCCCAAATAACTAAACCGAATCTAAAGTTGACACAAAACTGATTTGTAACCCTTTTGGTACTAATATTGGAGAGTGGTCCCTGTTCAAGTACTCTGGTCAAGTGGTCCTTGGTCAAAAAAGGTTGGGACCACTGGGGTAGAGCTACTGGGGTGGATTCGTCTTCCCCCCATAAATGTTTATGATCTCTTCTCACTCTATTATTCTAAATGCTCAACTAAAGGTTTATGCCTCAGTGATCCTAGCAATTTGAGGGTGAATGAAAAAAATTCATTTATGAAATTTACCTTGACTTGTCAGGGCCTAAATCTGGAATCCTCTTATAGCTTGTACTCTTTCAAATGAATGGCAAACCTGTTTTGTACATATTGACGAAAGACCTATCAGCAACACTGCAGAATATACTTTAAATTCGGTTTTATTCAGCATGGATACCATTTTGTGTCTGAATCATTTCTCTTCCTCTCTTGATTCATACAAAGGCCTTTACATGTTTTTCCGTAATTCAAGGTAAGGCATTTAAGAAGAAGCTGGTTTTCTTCTTATTAACATTTTCAGCAAGACGCCGGAGGACCTTTATAAGCTTTGCTGTCTTGATGACCATGAATAGGTTTATGACTCTGTTTCTCTGTGATAGACCAATAGATAGCCAGAGACTTTTAAAAGAACCTTAATGGTCCCTTAATATCTATGATTATTTTTCTTAGGGGGCTGGAAATTGCATCCTTGAAGACCACATTCTGGATGGATGGACTCAATCAAGGAAGCCACTGGCCCTGAATCTGTAAGACCTGAAGATGATCACTGAGGACTTGGCAGGCCCGGATTAACCCCTTTTGGCGCCCTAGGCCACACTTTGGAATTACGCCCCCAAACCAACCTCTACCACACACACCCCCCACCTCCTCCTCCTTGCTGCACTGCGCGCCCTCCTTCCTTGACTCAAGGAAGGAGGGCGCGCCGTGAGGAGGAGGAGCCAGAGGGAAGCCCCACCCCCAGGGCCGGCAGCAGGGGCAGGGCTTCCCTCCGCCTCCTCCTCCTCGCGGCACGCCCTCCTTCCTTGAGTCAAGGAAGGAGGGCACGAGGAGGAGGAGGCGGAGGGAAGGTGCGCCCCCGGGTCCGCTGCCGAGCATGCGCAGCAGGAGGGCGTGAGCACCTCTGCCTTTTCCGCCATGTTCCTGGGTGCCGCACATGCCCAGCAGCGGCCCCGGGGGCTTCCCTCCGCCTCCTCCTCCTCGCGCCCTCCTTCTTTGACAAGGGGGCAGGGGCGATGGCGATGGCGATGGAGGGGGCATTCCCTCCTCCCCGGCCCCCTCGCAGTGCTCTCCCCCCGCCCTCTCCCCCAAGAGAGAGTCATCTCCATGCCGCGCGTTGCAGTTCTGTTTCAATAAAAAAATTGGTCTGTGTGAACTGCGCCCCTTCTTGGCTTGCGCCCCTAGGCCATGGCCTAGGTTGGCCTTATGGGTAATCCAGGCCTGGACTTGGAGGTCTTTCTTTCATGGGGTTGTCATGCAGCATCAACAACACCAACAGCTCATTGCCGAATGTGGTGTAGATTTTCAGAACTACTGGAACGAGCAGAAAGACAGCTCTTAGGAAATGAGGGCTAAAGAGAACGACAGGCAGAGACAGCCGGGTTTTTAAATCAAGAGTGTCTGCCTGTGAAAATAAATGCTGTCACACCCTAAAAATCAGTTGCAGTCCCAACACTTTTAACCTCCACCAGAAGCATGTCTTTAAGGCTTTTTGGGAGGGGGGAGTTTGCCCCATTCTAGTGCTATAGTTACCGCACTGCAATGGGGACAATCCATGGGAAAACCCATTTGTTTTTCCGGAGTGTGTGGACTTAAACCCGTTCTGAAGGGGGTTTAATGTATGTCTGGAACTGCCCTCAGAGGAATATGTCCTGGGTACTATAAAATCTGCAGCTAATTGCAGAGAGAGCTGGTAAATGGTGTCGCAATCCTTGTTAATCAAAACATTCGAATGCCTCAACCCTGTGTGAGTCCCGGCTCCATCACAACCCTACTCTCGCACACCATCAATTTCAGGATCAATTATTTCTGCAAAATTCTCAGAACAGCAAGAGATGGGGGGGGGGGGAGTGTGTGTGTGTGTGTGTTCTTCATCTGAACACAGCCATTACTATTGGTGTGCTAGTGATAAACTGATCCATGGATAGGGCTGTTGTTCTGTTCAGCCATATCACTATTATGCAGATGGGGTCAATTCTCTAATGGAAAGGAAACAAGTCAACGGATCCTTGGTTTGCAGAGATCTCTGATGTCAAGGATCTTTCTAAAAGAGAATCTAGATGTTTACAAATGCATCCAGTGTTTTCTGAGGTCTGTTTCCAACATAAAATAACAGCTCACCTCCAGCTCTGAAAATAGATGCGGAAATCTGTACTGATTGTACCGCTCCCCCTCCTCAAGCAATTAGACAAGATTTCACTCTCATTCTGTTCTTCAGAAGGGACACATAAAATCAACAAACCTGATTAAAATGGGATTTCCAGACTCTGACGTCAGAGGGAAGTCGACGCATCCGTGCTCCGTGAGGTCCTACTGTTCTGACTGCTTTTATTATCAGCCTCTGCATAGCTTTATTGAACACAGCAGCAAGGAGCTGCCTGGGAGAAAGTATAAATATGTATGGGGCAGAAAGAAATTGCATCAGGCTTACACTGTGTGTGTGTACACATGTGTGCACTGCAGCTGTGTTCTTGAAGCTGCAAGGACATTTATGTATTCTATGTCACTGTGTACAAACATGTGCCTTTATTGTCATACTGAATCTGAAAAGGGGAATTTGTGTAGTGTAATGAAAGCTCTTTAGCTGTGAGGCTGAAAGCTACCTGTGTGCCATTACAATACAGAGCTGGGAAGCTGCAGGGAGTGAGGAGAAAGCAAGTGCCAGGCACCGCAGCCCCATTGCCCTTGCTTTTAAGGAATTGGGCTTTTTTCTCATGTCAGGAATGACTTGAAAAACTGCAAGTCGCTTTTAGTGTGAGAGAATTGGCCGTCTGCGAGAATGTTGCCCAGGGGACGCCCAGATGTTTTGATGTTTTACCATTCTTGTGGGAGGCTTCCCTCATGTCCCCACATGGGGAGCTGGAGCTGACAGAGGGAGCTCATCCGTGCTCTCCCCAGATTTGAACCTCCAACTTGTCGGTCTTCAGGTTGGCTCCTATTGCATTGGGCTGGATAGTACTGAATAGTATTATTGCATATTTTCTTCACATTTCTCTTCACAAATGTAGACTCAAAAGTCCCCCACAGATGCATACTTCTCCATTTACTTATCTCAACCAGGGTTTTATCAATCTTATTCTGTGCATTTGGCCCGCCAACTGTGCTTTTATTATTATTTTTATCACGTTATTTTGCATCTGTTTAATTCATTTTCTGTTATTTTATGTATTTTATTTTGATGTTATTATTTGCTGTTTGTATTTGTTGTTGTTGTTGTTGTACTATAATTCTGGGCTTGGCCTCATTGTAATAAATGGACACTTCTCTGGATGGAAAGAGGTGAGAAGTGGCGTACCCCAAGGTTCAGTTTTAGGACCGTTACTTTTTAATTTATTCATAAATGATCTGGATGTAGAAGTAAATTGTGAGGTAGCAAAGTTTGCAGATGACACTAAACTGTTCAGGGTAGTTAAAAATGAAACTGACTGTAAAGAGCTCCAGAAAGATCTCTCGAAATTGAGTGAATGGGCAACAAAGTGGCAAATGCATTTTAACCTAAACAAGTGTAAAGTCATGCACATCGGGCAAAGAACCCCAAATACACTTATCAACTGATGGGATCAAAGCTTTCTGAGACAAACCAGGAAAGGGTCTTGGGGTTTTGGTGGACAGCTCAATGAAGATGTCAACCCAGTGCGCTGCAGCAGTGAAAAAGCAAATTCTATGCTTGGCATGATCAGGAAGGAATCGAAATTAGGTCGGCAAATGTTGTATTGCCTCTCTACAAATCTATGGTGAGGCCACATCTGGAGTACTGTGTACAATTCTGGTCACCGCAACTTCAAGAAGGATACAACGGAACTGGAAAAGGTACAAAGAAGGGCAACAAAAATGATCCAAGGGATGGAGCAGCTCCCTTACGAAATCAGGTTGCAACGCCTTGGTCTTTTCAGCCTTGAAAGACGGCGTTTAAGAGGTGACTTGATCGAAGTGTATAAAATCATGCATGGGATAGAAAAGGTGAATAAAGAAAAATATTTTCTCTGTCACACAACACTAGGACTAGGGGGCACTCCTAAAGCTCAAGGTAGGAAAGTTAGGACTAATAAAGGAAATATTTCTTCACCCAGAGGGTCACTGGGTTATGGAACTCACTTCAGAGGAGGTTGTGACAGCTGTCAGCCTGGACAGCTTCAAGGCAGGATTAGACAGATTCATGGATACCAAGGGAATCAGTAGCTACTGAAATGGACATCCAAGTGCCACCTCTGTGTTGATGGAGGCAGGCAGGATTTTTTTCCCGGGTACTGGTTGTGGGGGTCGGGAGCAGGTGAGGGTTTTGCCCTCCTTTCTGCTAGAGATCCCCGTGTACAACTAGTGGGCCACTGTGTGACACAGAATGCTGGACTAGATGGGCTGAGGCCCGATTCAGCATGGCTCTTCTTATGTTCTTATGTTAGCTGCCCTGAGTCCCCTTTGGGGAGATGATGGCAGGGTATGAATTAAGTTTATTTATTTATTTATTATTAGGGAGAATTTACTATAGCTCTGCTAGTGAACCCCCCCCCCCCTTAAAAAAAAAGACAGAGGAAAGTAGTTTCCTTTTGATTACTATTTTAAGACATTTTTTAAAAAAAACTGATAAAAATAGATTTTTGAAAGAAATGCTGATAAAAAGACCTTTGTGTGCCAAACGTGTCCAAATAGTGGCATGGCAGAGGAAAGGTGGGTAAAAATCAATACATAAAATGTAAAGCTCATATGCGAATAGATTACTCTGCAGGTTGAGCCATGCCTCCTCACAAAAGGTCACCCTGACATACTCTTGCTCCATTATTATAGTCTGATAGTTTGTCATTATGTGGGCTCAGAGTCTTTTAACTATCTTTCCAGAGATGCCACATGTACAATGGAGAACCTTCTTATAGCAACACCAGAGGTACTCCAAGTGGCCAGCTACTGGTCAAGGAGCATTTATTATAATGCCCAGTTTTTAAACTTTTGTTTCTGTTTTTAAATACATTACAGCTGCACCCCCGGTTCGCTTCTGATGCAATAAATAAATAAATATGCATTTTAAATTGTTGATTATCCTCTGCCTGCAAGTAGCCCTTGTGCCTGTAGGACTGAAGACCAATGGGTTGTAAGTTCTAATCCAGGGAGAGTGCAGATGAGCTCCTTCTGTCAGCTCCAGCTTCCCATGCAGGGACATGAGAGAAGCCTCCCACAAGGATGGTAAAACATCAAAACATCTGTGTGTCCCCTGGTCAACATCCTTGCAGACGGCCAATTCTGCACCGGGAATGTGGTGCAGCTGGCTGGGTGTCAGCTGCATAAGATCTCTACTGACCAGAAGGTCATGAGTTCGAGGCCTGCCCAGGTCGGGGTGAGCTCTCGACCAATTTATGTAGTTTGTTGTCGACCTTTGCAACCCGAAAGACAGTTGCATCTGTCAAGTAGGAAATTTAGGTACCACTTTGCGAGGAGGCTAAATTTAACTGATTTCTGGAATGTTAAATTGTCTCTGAATGTCTGCCTATATATGTTGTATGTCAATGGCATTGCATGTTTGCCTGTATATGTGCATTGTGATCCGCCCTGAGTCCCCTGCGAGGTGAGAAGGGCGGAATATAAATGACGTAAATAAATAATTCTCTCACACCAGAAGCGACTTGCTGTTTCTCGAGTTGATCCTGACATGAAAAAAACCCAACTAGATCTGTAATGAAAAAGTACAATAAATCCAAGATTTGCGGTTATATCTACATTGCATCTTATTTAGGTGAGATTTCTCCACATTTACTCCTGCATTATATATGTTTCATAGCATGCAAAAAGCTCAGGAACGTTGTGGTCGTTATGTTGTTTTTGGTGAGGAAAACGATGGTAGGTCACCCTGGTGCACATAAGTAATGCAAATGCTGTCCCACCGCAAGGAGAAGCCTCAGCCTGGAGGGAAAATTCCTCCAGTCTGTGAAAGAAAGAGTAAAGGCGTATCTGAAAGGGGGATCACGGGCATTAAGATATCTGATGCCACAAAGTAATAGTAGGCTCTTTTGCAGATGTCATCATGGGGTTGTCATGGCTACTACAGAAGATCCAGCTGTTGAGAAGAAAGCGCCCGGGTTCTGAAGAAATGAAGGCAGGGAATGCAGCCGCTAAGCAGGAGAGAGGAGGCCCGGAAGGGCAAAATGGCTGCCTCACAGGGGAAAGGGCTGTGGAAGTGGGTTGTATGGTAAGGCCCTTTCACAGTCAAGAAAGCCTGTAATTTATGGTGTAACTAGGCCTCAGAATCTTCCTTAAGTGTGGAAAACAAAGATTTAAGAAGGCATAAATATCCTAAAGCAGGCATGGGCCAACTTGGGCCTTCCAGGTGTTTTGGACTTCAGCTTCCGCCATTCCTAACAGCTTCAGGCCCCTTCCTTTCCCCCCTCAGCCGCTTAAGCGGCTGAAAGGGGAAAGGAAAGGGCCTGAGGCTGTTAGGAATGGCAGAAGTTGAAGTCCAAAACACCTGGAAGGCCCAAATTGGCCCATGCCTGCCCTAAAGGACCAGATCCCATCTGATTTTGGAAGCTAAGTAGCATAAGCCCTAATTAGTACTTGGATGGGACACAACTAATGAATATCGAATGCTATAGGCTGTATTTCAAGCTAGCGAAACCACCTCTGAGTATTCCCTGCCTAAGAAAACCCTCTCAAATCCACATGACTATGACCACTCTGGAAACCGGGATTCAGGTCCTTGCTCCGCCACAGAAACCCGCTGGATCACCTTGGCCATGGAGTCCCCGGTGGCACAATGGGTTAAACCCTTGTGCTGGCAGGACTGAAGACTGAAAGGTCGAA